>JAVTVY010012820.1:0-57675 GCA_036873755.1 Hanleya hanleyi
ACACGGACCCGGACACTGGAAGAGGACACGAGGATAAAGTCATCTTTAATCCGGAAGGCGAATTAGGACTCCAGAACAGAACCTGGGACTCCAGCATTCATCGGGATGACAGTAGAGGCCGGACCAGACGACGGGACCGGACACTTACTGAACATATTCGACTCTACAGGAGTTGGACTCCGATTCCCGATTGTCGTCACTTTCTCGACGTCTCCAGAGACCCTTGTCCAGTTTCGCCTCGATGATCATGGCGGTCCAGGGATATTTCCAGGGACCCCACGGATTATGTAGTACGGCTACATTCAAGCGGCAAGCAGGTTTTCCGGCATATGGAACCTGCACCGAGAACCAGACCATCAACACCATGACCCAGAGGCCCGTGGGATGGAACTACAGTCTACTACTCACCCGGGACCTAGCACAGTTTTGGCTAGCTCCAGGTACTCCTCATTACAGTTTCTCAACTACAACTGATTCTGAGCGCAAGAACAAGCAATCTAAGGATGCTCGTCCCGGAACATCTTCACCCCCCTTCCAGAGTGGCGATGCCTGAGTCAGTTTCAACCAAGCACATAGAACTTCACATTCTCCGATGCGGAATTCATAGCTTAGAGGGGGCCATTAGTCCGGCAACAGATAGCCGACACATCACATGGATACCACGACAGACAAGCAACGCATCATCTTCCTTAGGGATATCTACGCTAGAAGGCGGTCCCCCTTGGAGGTTGCGGTTGTACATCACATCAGCATTGATTACGAACGTTCAGTACGGTCGTCAGTTGCGTCAAGTTTGGGGGGAGCAAGATTCCAGTCACTGTCTTCTAGAAACATCAACACTGGTCCTAGCAGCACGGTATCAGCAATACCATGTCACAACACCATGTGTTTCACATCACTTCAGGGTTCCCGCCGACAGTTTTCTCCAAGTCCTACAAGGTACTACAACCGGAAGATCACTTTTCCACGGGGGCACCGGGACCCGCAACGGCCGAACCCCCACGTCTGCTACGGTCCAGAATTTCCTTGCAGACCAGGGGTTTTTTTTTTTCTCCAGGAGCAATTGTACAGACAAGGACAGCAGCAAGCTACTATTTACTGTACAGTCGCATCAAGCCCGGAGAATGTACTATAGTAGGGGACCTGTGGCCAACACTGTTTCTGTTCCAGCAACAGCTGGTTTTTCCTTCTGCATCTGTATCAGGGCAGGGAATCTCAGTCAAGCAGTACACAGGGGTATCACTCCGCATCATCCAGGGTTGTCAAGTTCACCCACGGAACCGACTACATTCCAGCATTTCAGCTTTCCATGGTCTTCACCTTACAGTCTCGCCGAACACATCAATTACCACCCAAGGAGACCTGGATGTGGTACTAGGGCATTCTTACGCCTGCCATTCGAACCAGTTCTACCAACTGCAGTCAACATCCTGTCCTGCAAGACAGCTCCATGACAGTCTTCACTACGCAATCAGAGCATTGCGCAGTAGAACCTAGTTCCTTGACATGGATGACAGACTGAGCAACCAGAACCTTTCATCCCATCCCGGATTTCGTCATTAGAACGATTCCACACGTCAGGGACCAGACGTCCAAAGACTGTACCAGATTCCAGCGCTAACAGATTTCGTGTACCTGCTGAAGGAGAAGAGGTTTTTTATATCCAGTCAGAGGCCTAGAGCACTCTTTATAGAACCGACAAGAGGTTCCAGCTGTCTTCCTCTCTCATCACTTCTACAGACCCATCAGCGGACATCACTAGTCCATGATCACCGTCTGGGTTGAAGAAGACTGCCGACTGGTTTAACCAACTCGCCATCAACGCTCCTTCTCCTTTATGGAGACATCGTCTCACAAGATAGAGCCAGTGTGACGTCCGGGCCACTTTTGGAAAACTTATCGTTGAACGATACTGTTGACACCTGCGCTTGGACGATCAATTCAACTCATACTGATTGCTATCTTCAGACATGTCTGTACAGACAGATAGGATGACTACACTGGACCTATAGCTACAGCCTAGGGTATAGTCTACCACTCCTATCAAAAAAAGGGGGGGGCACCGATCAAGCAAGCAAGATCCCGACAATTCGGTAAGTATAGAAGACATACCATGCCAGAGACGAAGGGACTTCAAGACATCACGATGGCATCTGATTATCTAGCTAAGTATGCGAGCAAACGATGGAACAGAGTCCACCTCTCGCCGCATTACTTGTAATACCTTGAGCTCCCTACGCTTCTATACGACACGGGAATTATCAGGATATTATTAAGCATATTAGATTTACAAAATCAGAACAAGGCGTGCTCCGCTTAATCCAAAAGCAAGTCACAAGGCCGGCTACCCAACCTCCTCTGTTGGGAGTCTGGCATTTAAGTGATAACAGGTGAAGATTTGGGACACAAACATTAAACATTTATAAATAATGTTGGTGTTTGTTACCAAATCAAACCTGTTATCAACGTTGATTTGCCCAACCCATCCTCCCCTCTTTGCTCGGCCTTGACTCAAAACAGGTCTTGCTCAACATGGGAAAAGAGTGATGGACATGCGCGGAGTGCACGCCACCTGGCGGACGATCGACGCAGCGATCAAGGGAGATAATTTTGTTTGCAGGAGATCTCCAAATGGAGGATATTGGCATTTAAGTGATAACAGGTTTGATTTGGTAACAAACACCAACATTATTTATAAATGTTTAATATTTGCGACGTACAGAAATCGATTTATTAAAGGATTTTTTATCAATATTTTTTTTTTCTCTGGAATATGTGTCAGAAGAGTAATAGTACTTAATTAAGAAATTTTTATTTTTATTTTTATTTAAGCCTTTTTGGCAGCTCTATTTAGCTCACAGTCAGATATGCATATTTGTGGAATGAAAGCAAGGCCGCCAATCTGTGATGTCACAGACGCGAGAGCTCGCTAATTACAGGTAGCAATTTAGTATGAATTACATACTGGGAGAGATTTCTTTTAGCGGCATTTAGAAGTTGAAATAGATAAATATACAAATTGCTTATGGATAACAACTTCTAGGTTATTCGGGACGACGTTTTGATACAGGTATCGTTCTCAAGTCAATGACATCAATAAATAAATAAGCAGTATATATTCATTCCCAGCGCGTATGACCTACTGATCCAGGAACCCAACCGTGCCTTGAAGCTCACCTTGTTAATTAATCCAGCAATCTCCACAAGCCTAATCCTGTCCTATTAAATATTTCTCACCTGGTATAATACTATTGTTATCATACTGTTGACATTTACTCCAGGAACTGTATATATACTGCTTTTTCACGATTCGACTCGAGAATACTACCAACTAATAAATAGCAGTGTAAATTGACTCCAAAATGCCGTATTGTGCCGCAATAAAAATATTTAAGAGAGGGTATTTGAAATCAGGCGAGTGGTTGCAATATAATACAATATATAATATGACCGTTTACGTGAGCTAAATATCACTCTCGTGACATGAATTTACTAGACTGTTTGCGTGCAGGTGGGCCACTTGATAATGTCACCAACACCTGTTGTGCGAGAATTTGCCTCCTCCCCCCCCCCCATGTATCTGCGAAAAGTCGGGAGCAGGACAGCTAGAAAGTCGCAATTTGTTCTTTCCTATCAATTACGCTAGCTGGACGGCATATTCCTACTGGAAATAATTTATTGAACACAGATTTGCCAGAAGTAAAAAAAAAATGAACTAAATATTTTTGGTAGATGATATCTAACGTCGTGCTTTCAAACTGACCTGAACGAAAGAGAAAACTCCAAAATTGGCGTACGTCTCAGTGTTGAAATTTCACCAGGTAGGCCTGGACTAACAAATTATTTCGATCATTGTCTAAATATTTATTCATTCTGTGCATAGGGGGCCTATATATAACGTCCGGCATAGATAATAAATAACATACCAGTATGTGTTTACAAGTCGACCTTGTTCCGTGTGGGACGGTTCATCTGCTTCAGATTCGCTGTCCCTCTGTTCCACCTCATTTCGGTCGTTTGGTATGGGTTCAAACTGATACGGCAGAACGTCAAGATGTCCATTTATGTCCTGTGTATATAGATCATCATCACTGGCATATTCCTCCATGGTTTCGAATTGTTTTCGATTAATTATACAGCGATATATGTGATGGAGTAATCGCAAATCCACAGCTTAATATATAGCTCAGACAGCTGCCCGCAGGAGACGGTCGCCTGTCTGGCGTCACAAGGTCACGTGACGCCTAAGCTCATTAACGGGTTAACTGGCAGAAATTGAGCTACAGGTCTTTAATTAAAAAGGCTTAAATACGCCCACAAGGGACAAGGAAATTTTTTTTTTTAAAAATTCTTAATTAAGTACTAACTCTTCTGACACATATTCCAGAGAAAAAAAAATATTGATAAAAATCCTTTAAGAAAGTCATGGGCCCAGACTATGTTGTAATATAGGAATCCCTTCCCCACTTGTGCGAGTCATTGACAGCAGATGCAACAGCTGATCTATTGTTCTCCGCTCTCGTTTAGGGAGAATTGTCTGAGAAAATGTTACCATAATGGACTATGGAAATAAATCATTACAATCACTTTCATTCTCAGAGTTCAGAATCTCAGCTGACTAACAAGTTGTGCAGTTTCGAACTTCTGGAAATCCTGTATTCTCGTCTGTCCAAAGAGGAATTGAACAGCAAGTCTTCTACAATCAACAACAAGTTCTGTAAGGGGAAAGTGGATTCAGGCAAAGAGCTAACCCAAGCTTTGACCAAGTAAGTTATCGTAATCAGTATTCCTCAGTGCGATTCTTTTCTCTATTCACACTTCGAATTAACCTTGATACATGTACATCAGCTCACTGGCTCTGTTCAAAAGAATATATAAATAGACATGAAATTATTATGAGTGGGTTATTGATTTACTGTTCTTTGAATCTGGCCACACCTATGGCCATATTGGAAGGAAGACGTAACTATTATGAGAGAATACTCGCCCTACACACAGTCATTGGATATGTTCTAGTTGGATCTGGTTGGCTCGTTTCTAGTTTGTAGATGAAATTTGCATCTCGGATTTCTTTCCGTGGTCTGATTTATCAAGGCTTAAACAGAAGTGTGAACAGAGAAGTAGACTTGTGTATGAAGATGTGTGACACACACTGTCTGGGAGATGTTTGCCATTCAAATACAACTGTTATTCTAACACATCTCTTGCTTTATCATTTGATAGAGGATTTCCCTAAGCAATCTGGTTTTCCAGGTTCTCTCCCTTTAATAGTAGTAAGAACGATCACTGTCTACTTTCTGATCTGTGTTTATATTATATGTATATCTCTTTGGAAATGTTCATCCAAACTACTGAACCTGATGCACAAAGCAAGTTTCTTTGTACAATGGAGACTTATCACCTGTATGGAATTTAACATGGGGTTGGTCTTGTGAAAGTAACCAATAAAACTCATGCGCTCTCTGGTGTCTGGTTCCATGCTGCTTCAAAGATTTCTTCTTTGAAGTAGCAGGGACACAACTGGGCTGGGTGGTGCTTAGTTGGTTCGTCATGATATAGCTGAAATATTGTTGAAAGCGACGTTAAATTCTATTCACTCACTCCAATAAAACTCCACTCAACTCCAGCAAAGTGATCAATATATACATGTATAACATGTTTTAAAGAGAGTTACATAAAATTAATATGTGACTTTGGTAATGGTAAATGGTTTGATCACTCTTAATATTTGACTATTTAACTTTGGGACAAATTCTGAATTGCTTAGAAAATTATCTGCAAAATATAGAAAAATTAAATAGATAAATGTTCTTGTGTGTTAAATAAGAATCTTTGTTCCTATATATTTGATCACTATTATTTCTAAAATGGAAATTACATTTACCCGTTATTGGGTTTTTGTAGCGTAACATTAATTGTATTATCCTGGGTTTACTAGTTGAACCCAAATTTACTGCAACTACTTCGTAATAAACAGGTAAAATGCATCTTGATTTTCAGAGCTGCTCATGTAGCAAAGTGTGAAGATGTTCGAGGGGAAGCAACTCTGATAGACCTAAGACGACAGTATCATTGTGCTGCGTACAATGCGCTCATAGCTGTGATATCTTGTACACAGTCTGAGTTGAAGTTCTATGTTGGATTTCTCTTCTCAGAAAATGAGGCGAAGGTATTTAAAAGTTTTTTACCCCTCAGCCTATTAGGCTGTGGGGTCTTGTCGTGGGCAAGTACGTCCGGTCGTCTGGTCGTCACGTCAACAATTCTTGTGACCGGTCTAGAAGCCAAACTGTTGCTTCTAGAGACTTAAAATTTGGTATACAGGATCATTGGGTGGTCAGCCACAAGCCTATCGAACTTGGGTAATTTGTGATGAATTTTGTGGTTTCCATGGCAACGTCACGGAAAATTCGTCAACAATTCTTGTGACCGGTCTAGAAGCCAAACCGTTGCTGCTAGAGACTTCAAATTTGGTATTCAGGATTGCTGGGTGGTCAGCCACTAGCCTATTGAATCTGGACCCGATTGGTTGGAAACTTTGGCGGCCATCTTTAATTTATGCGAAACCGTTACAGCTTTCTCATTACCAAGATATCTTTAGAACGACTTACCCTAGGCACACCAAACTTGCCGTGCACATCCATATGCTTGTGACCCAGAACCCTATTGAATCTGGACCCGATTGGGTGGAAACTTTGCCGGCCATCTTTAATTTATGCGAAACCATGAATCTTGTGTATCTCAGAGACCATATCGCTGTTCATTGTGAAACTTGGTATAGATTATCGATACATCAAGAAACTTTAAAGGAATGACCAAACCAGTTTCCCCGATTGGTTAAAGTCTTGGCGGCCATCTTTAACTTATGCAAAATTTTTAATGATGTACATCTCTGATACCATTTAAGTGTTCTACATGTATATGAAACTTGGTATTCAGCATCGATCCCAGAGCTGAGGGGTTTTAGATGCGCTTCGTATTCCTATCAAAAACTCTATATTACTTGGCTCCCACTGAAATTCGGAAGACTTTTATTATTGTTCAGATTATTATAAGGGTTCAAAACAAGAATGGCTTGCAACCTTTTGTTTTTGTTCAGAATATTTGTGTTCTTCCGCAATATTTTTCGCATGTGATATGTCAATTATTTATTTAGTTCTTCAATTCATCCAACATACCACACTGAATTTATAACATTTTAATCTTTTACAAGCCACTGCTAAAGCATCTTCTGCATTCAACCAAATCTTTCAGGCTTTTACATATGCATTTTCCATTCATTGTGTACCAATATACACTGACTAACTGTCTGGCTGAGGGGTTGTTGCACCTTTTAGGTGCTGCCTCATGTTAATCCTGTTCATAAAGTGGTGTAACTGAATTTGTGTATTACGTTATTCCATATTCCATGTATCCTGTTTAGAATGAAGTGGAAAACTTATGTTATGAACAGACAACACACAAGATTGGTCAGATGGAAGAAGTCCTCATTTCTTGGGCTATAGATGTTTCAGTCAAGATTATTCCAAATAATGCTGAAAAATCCTCATTGGACCTTTTGGGTCTTTTCCTAACTTAATAATATCAAAATCCATATTTTGTTGTTCATTACTCCAGGGCCAGTTCTTGTGGGATAACTTGGTTGATAAAGAGAAGCACTATGAATTCCCAGTAGAATTGCAGGTAAGTTCATGATAATTGTGTGAATAAATTCAAACTGTGAGATTCATCAGATCTGTGTACTCTCAGACTGCAACCTTCACTAGAAGACATGTATAATGAATTTCCCTAAAGTCCTAGGCACACGGCTAGTAACTGAAAATTTCTACATTCTGTCACTTAAATTTCAAATTTCAGTCCCCAATGGAGAGGAAGAAAAGATTTGTGTCGATCCGGAGTGAAGTGAAAGAGGATCAGTCATCAGATGATGTGGACAGTTCAGAGAATGCTGGGTATTCCCCTTCTTACCACCTGGCCTCACAATACCTGGCTGACAGCAGTCTTAGTGAGGACCTCAACCAGTTTGACTTTACCATGTCCAGTGGTGCTCAGGTAACATTGGAGTATTCTTACTGTATGTATGCATGAAACTCAAAGGTATATAATCGTCTAAATGATAATAGCATCTGCAGTGTTGTCTCAATCTCTTGATAGTAAAATTACTTTGGCAAGATATGTGCCACATGATCTATATGATATACATGGGGTGTGTTGACATTGCATCATATACTTACAGTAATTCCCAGGAAAAATTGCCCCCCCCCCCCCAAAAGGCCTGAATGATTTAGGTTGGGTAAATTCATATGTCATTTGGCATGCATTTTCTCCCATCAATCTCCTTGTACAATCGATCTTCACAACATCAAGATTTCTTTTTGAACCAAAGACGGAATCTTGACTATCTTGCCCAGCAGAGCACGTTCTGCCCACTTTTAGTGTATTCAAATCTGTTGTCATATGATAACATACCATGTGCACATGAAACAAGTGATCTGATTGGTCAATATACACAGGATTTTGCTTTACTGATTAGCTGACATTTACAGTTGCATTTTCCATGAACAAGATTCATTCCCAATCAAGATTCTATCTAGGATAGAGATAGCCCTCAGGCTGGTTTTTGCAAGAATGAATACATTCAATCAGACTTTCTATATTCATTTGTACAGTCAGTATCAGGGAGAGAGAGACACCAGTCCAGGTCACAGCTGAAGAAAAAACCTTCTGATCCAGATGGAGATGGGGTAGGTTTAAGTTATGGATTCTCCCAGGGAAAAGGTATGAAAGGATACTAAAATGAGCCAAGAAACTGCTGTAACAGGCTACTTTTTATATGCCCGCCAAAAAAGCTGATGTCTTATATGATGGCAGTTTTCATCTATCTTAGTGTCCATCTGTCCGTCTGCATGTTCATTTGTCTCAACTATGTTTATTAGCAGGATTACACAAAATCTAATCCATCTGTATGATTTAATTTAGTGTTTGATTTTTAGGCTTGATCTTATATTTGAGCTTCAAATGTTTCATAAAGTCCAGGATTACACAGAAGTTACTTACTAGCAGTATTTGAATTTTCTATATGTTTTCCTATCCACCTGTAAATGACCAGTGGATTATCAGTCTGTTACATTGACTTTTTGCATTTTAACTCCCTCTATATATTTCTGGAATAAGATTTTTCACAAAGGGGGAGGGGGGCATCTGTGTTTCACAAAAATATTTTATTATGGTAATCCGTCTAATAATTCAATCACAGGAAGTGAAATTTCTCCTCATAACTTCTGGGGGTGATCAGATTTATTAGAGTGAGTGAGTGAGTGAGTGAATAGGGTTTAACGTCGCTTTCAACATTTTTTCAGCTATATCACGACGGGGAAGGGAAGGGAGGGGAGGGGGAGAGGCAGGGGAACCTACTTGTAACAGAGCAGATCTAATGCTGCCATTTTATAGTGCTGTCCCACTGAAATATCATGCCGTAGGCAGACATGACACCCCACTCAGTCACATTATACTGACACCGAGCGAACCAGTCCTTGTTCTATCCTCTTAATGCTGAGCGTAAGCGAGGGAGCAACAAGTTCCATTTTTCAAGTCTTAGGTATGACCCGGCCTGGGATCGAACCCAGTACCTACCGCTTACGAGGCCGATTTATTAGAACAGGAAGTTGATGCCTTGGTTCAAAGTCAGGCAATAATCCATTATTTCTTCATTATTTCAATGATTTTTAGAGGGTGATCAAATTTATTAAAACCAGTCATTGGATTTTTTCCCAAATTTGGAGATGATTGAATTTTGATAGGGAAAATGAATTGTTAGAGGTATTACCATAGATATCTAGGCTAAAAATGGGTGGCAAGCTAAGGTTAAATATGTTTTCCCCATGTTCGAGCATAAGCTGTGTTTAATGTTTACAGGAGACCCATGTGACAGTGAGTGAGGATTACGTGGAGTTAGAGCTGGATGACCTGAACAGACACGAGTCTATGGCCCCTCTCATTGCTCTACTTAAACATATGCAAAGAAATAACATCACACCGCAGCTCAAATCGGTAGGTCTGAAAAAAAATTGAAATGCTACTAATGATTTAATGACTGGAAATGCTTATTTCAACCCAGAAATGTTGGTTTGATCTCGAAATCTCCTCAGTTTAAAGTCAGACTTTGCATTTTACATGACTTACAAGGTACAAGGAAACTGATCCAAATTCGAGAAACTCACAACTATACATATTGTGATAAACTATATAGATATTAAGGTTTTAAGAATTCCTTTAAAGTGATAGTAAATCCTCAGGCGAATTAAAGGTCAAATGAAAGACAAATATCAACTGTATCCAAATATATTTTTACTTCATTGATGTGATTTTTTCTAAACGGATAAAATGTGCTTGACTTTTTGTATGGTAACTCGTAAGTGCCAAGTCAATTTGCGTTTTGCTTTTCATTTCCTCGATTTTGGTGAAACATGCACATTGAAACAGTGGATCTGTGTTGAAACTCAAAGTATACACACCTCAAGTAAACCATTGGAAAGTGCATACAAAGTTCAAAATATGTGTTTTAATGCAGTGTGATGTCACCGGATCTAGAGATGATCGCAACAGACCACCATAGAATTCCATGCTTTATTTGCAGTTTACTCTGTGTAAAACAATCATAAAAAATGAAAAAAATATTTTCCGGCACTGTTTCCAGGGGTAATTTATTTGATGGAAATTTTACTTGAGGGTTTACAATCGTTTTAACCGAGCAGCAAATTTAGAAGATCTTTATAGTCAAGTAAGAGAAGATTTGTTTTTGAGTTATTTGAGGGAAGTCGAAAATTTTAAAAGCAGTTGTTTAATGTGTCGTATTCATCATTTTTATTTTGATGTTGAATTGTTCACTAGCCTTGTCAACATACTTAGACAGAATTTGTTTTGAATGTCGTTATATAGCTGAAATATTCCTGAATCTGACATTAAATTCAATTTCTCTCTCCCTGAATTAAATTTGGGGCGATTGAATGTGACCAGTTCGATAGACCTATTAGAACATCAGAGTACTGGAATATCATTGGGTTAGGGACGGTATCCAACCAGCGTTTGCTGTTGAGACGTTTTAAACGATGGAAAAAAACGCTCAGCTACTACACCCATCGTTTGCACCATCGTTTTTTTTTGTGTAGCAAACGATCAAAAAAACCATCACCGGAGACGGCCGAAGGTACCGCTGTCGTTCGGAAGAAAACGTCGTCGTTTGGAAGACACTGACAAAAGACGATCGCACGTGTTAAGCTGCGCATAAATACACACTGGGTGAACAGGCCGTGCCTTAGCTCTCAACTGCGCACATGTGTAACAAAATATAGCGCTATCAGCGAATGTGAAAACGGGTTTAACACAGGGGAAATAAATTACACTTTAATCGCCTTCCGCGTTTGTTTTAAAGGTTTGATTACGAGAAGTCGCTGTTTGTGTGCAAAAATTTTCTATGAAAATGACAACCATCTAGCTGTGATAATGGAAGTGTCACGTACGCAAATAAAACTGAATGGTTTAATAACACCCTCCCCATGTATGCACGGTGTAAAAAATTCTTTGAATAGGCCGGAAAAGGTAATCAACAGATAACTCTGCCGATATCTTACTGATCTGAATTATGTTCAGTTATTATTTAACTTAAAGAAATACCCGTTTCAAAAATATTTAGGTTGATAAATATTTCCTTGTTATTCAGGGCGATACGGAAGTCTACCGTGGAAAAATGGTGTTGATTCGCCTGGAAATTTTCGCGATAATGCCGACACTAGGTTTTGATCCCTTTCCTTGAAAACGCATGGATGCAATAGAAATCTAAATAAATATTTTTCATCGCGAGTATTATGGGACCATGAAACTATTATATGATTTTTGTATCTTCAGCGGTTTTCTTGTAATGTTTACCGGAAAACGTGTAACACGATTTGCGGGGAATTCCACTGAAATTCGCCCACTTCAGAGCACGTTTTAATACCTCACTGGCAAATCGTGTTACACTTTTCCCAATAAATATAACATGAAAAGAGCTGAAGAGACAGAAATGATATTTATATTTTCATGATCCTATAATACTCGAGATAAAAAATGTATTTAAATATTTTATTTTATGAATGCGTTTTCAAGGAAATTGATAAAAAAAACTAATGTCGGTATATCGCCGAAAATTCTCGGCAAATCGACCCTGTTTCACGTTAAATAAACCAAAAAATGGAAAGGTTTCTAATATGTTATTTGGCCTGTGTACTGTATTGCAGTCCATAGGGAAAATCAACACGCGCGTTTAGCTTTAATATTTTAGAAATATCGCAATTTATTCTACGGGTCTGTCTGAAAAAAAAACCCAGCTTGTGTACGGTCAAGGAGCACACGCGTACACGCACGTGGCCTTCCATTTCGACTGCGGTTTATCCCCAGCATAGAAAAGTCGACACAGGACTGCTCTCGCATGGCGGGAAAATAAAGACCGGTGTAGAACACGTGTCTGTCGAAACGTTCATGGCGATATACCAGATCAGAGAGGAAAACGCTATATTCACGATCCTTCAATTCACAAGTCGAATACATTAAAATTATCCAGAAAGTTTCTAGAGCTATACTTTGATGGGTGCCATGAAAAAAAATTGTCACGGGAGAATATTTGGTGACCCTGATATTTGAACATCGCTACTTGAGAGAAAGTGGAGGTGTGAATTTCCATTGAGTCTTCATTCAAGCATTTTTAATGTTTTAGATTGAAGGGAATTTCTTGGCAATGCGCTGAGACAGACGTATTTTTTGACAACCAATCTTTTATTTGAGACTTTATCGAAACAGATTCAAATATTTGATTATCGGTGTTTTATTTATTATGGTCAACTTAACGCACTTTTATTCTACATTGCAGGTTTGTTTGCTCCATGGACATATTGAAACTAGAGGAATGACCGCCTTTTCTCCGGATAATATTATTCGCATATCCACATATTTCTTCGTTATGTTTATGTTTTGTTGTAAGATTCTAACCAATAAACATATGATTGTGCAAGAAAGTCCCATATCCCTATCCAGCAGGACTATACGTGGAAGAAACTAATTTCCGGTGAGCATATAGGTAAGTATCCTGCTTGATTAGTAAACAATATTGCCAAGCTGTCAATTTATTGTCTAGCCATAATAATAGTAAAGTGATCAGCTTTTTTGTCTGTTCTATTGGTCTACACACAGCTTGACTTTCGAGCCACGAAGGACGCAAGAGTTACTTCCGGAGGCGGCATCCACGGGCATTTGCTTTATTACTACCATAATTCAAATAAATGGACGTTCACGGGAAGTATCGCTGAAGGGATTGTTCATTTCAAAGACATTATTAAATAAAAGGCAACAAGTGTCTTTGATTTTATACTTTTTGTTTATTCACAGTTGCACATTTTCGGGACAGTTTTAATTGATCACTCCGGGCTCTAAATAAGCCATGCAGTTTTGTTCCATGAAAAATATATTTAAGTGCATTTCTGGAAGGTTGGACATATATGATCTCATCTTTAGTACTATACACATCGTCTTTCACATCCAGCTTATTTGTTTCTCACCACAACCGATACTTCATTCACTATGGAACAACATACAGGAAATCAAGGTAAGTTCACATAAATTTTATTACTGATCGTATGCATTGCATTGTTGGAATAAAATATTGTTTAAACCAATAACAAAGAGAGATCAACAAATATGCGCTATGAAGAGTAATAAATGACATGTGAGAAATTGAGGAATTAACACGGTGGGATACAGCCCATAGCAAATTAAGAAGTAATAAACAATGGTTATTTTGATTACCCACTCGAATCCCAACGGCAAAACAAGACTAGTTAATTCTTGTTAATTACATACACGATCTCTCATAACTGGATCGACGATACCAAGTGACAAAATAATCTCTCTGTATGAAAATGTCATGCGGCGTTGCTCTAAAAGTTGTAAATGTACAACCACGGGTATCCGACTTCTATCGAAATTACAAACTTCAGATGAATAGAGTACTCATCACGTATAGATATTTGCAGATGTAACTTTAAAAGCTTACCAAACAAGGCGCGCTTCAAAAGCGCAAATTGAACAAAAACAAAATTATGAGTTACACCATTAGAAAACCGTTATCTATGGTGAATGTCTTGTAAATTTCTGCGTTTACGCATCGTCCTGAAAGAGAAAAAATATACGCATTAGATTCTAATGTTTCACTCGACATTTATCTGTAATCAAACGTAATAATAATTGTTAAAGTAAAACTATGATCATCTCATTCCAAAAATTACAAATATTGTCCATAAAACAAATAAACGACTACCAGGTGTTAATTTTTGTTGACAAATTTTTCAATCATACAGACCTAATTCCAAACACTTTCAGATCATATTTTTCAAAATTATCTGTTGTCCACAGGTACCCAACTAGACAGGCTAAATTAAATTTATATCGCGATTTTTACTACTCTGACTTATAGTACTAAAATAAAGGGTCCCAAAATATGGAACAATTTACCCTCTCAGTTAAAATCTCACGTTTCGCTCTCATTATTCAAATCGAGGATATAATCGTATTTATTCCTGGAACATAATTAGACATCTATTCTGTTTGCCGTCTGTGGAAGTTGGAAATTAAATTTGTGTTTTTGTCTCACTATGATAGAGTTTACCGCATATTATCATCTTTGTAAATATAATAATTATTTTGGGATAAAACAAACCCCTCGGGGTTTTCATCCCGCCACTATTATATTTTGTTTACTAAACATTATTGTTATGCATGGTGAAATAAAAATCAAATCAAATCAAATGGTAATCTAGAACTGACTTTTTTGAAGCCGCCTTCCAAAATGTGCAAAGCCCGTATTCTGCAAAATACATAAGATTCGAATCGCACGTTCATAAAACGATATCATGGTTCCATAATATTTTGTTTATTAACGAATTACACCGTAACCGATTCTAAGATATAGTCAAGCAGCACACGTATAGCAAAAATCTGGAGAAAAAAAACAACATTAATTTGTGTTCCGTTGTCATAATCCGTTTTTCACGGCCTCAAGCGACACAGCCGTTGTTGTTGTTTTTGCGTCTGTAAAGCGGGACTACTTTCGGGCCGATCGTTTGCCAGGAGACTTTCAATCGTTTGCTAGAAAACGTCTGCACCTTTGTTCGAGGTGTGAAAAGACGACCGGCACCCTTACCGTAGGTTGCCGGAGATTTCCGGCGATCGTCTTTATCTGACCGGCGTTTTTTAAAAAAACGATCAACTCATACACCCATCGTTTGCATCGACGTTTTTTTTCATCGTTTAAAACGTCTAGCAAACGAACGTTGGATGGATACGGTCCCTTAGTACCTTGTGTTATGATTTTTTTTCTTCTCTTTTTTGTTTACCTGACTGATCAGAAAATATTTCTGTTTTGTTCAGGGAGAGAGTCCATCTTCATTGCCGGCTTGGATGAACAACCTTCACCAGAAACTCAGCAGTCATTCAACCCATCTCAACATAAAACTGTTTCTGGCCAAACTTATTATTAACACTGCTGAGGTATACCCGCACATTGTCTATATCTGCTGCACTCTGCTTAGGTACATGTATAATAGACGGCTTCCGCGGTCTATTTAGGCAGCTCCCGCTGCACTCTGCATTAGGTACATGTATAATAGACGGCTCTCGCGGTCTATTTAGGCAGCTCCCGCTGCACTCTGCTTAGGTACATGTATGATAGACGGCTCCCGCGGTCTATTTAGGCAGCTCCTGCTGTACTCTGCTTAGGTACATGTATAATTGCTCCTGCTTCTTCCATGGGATTATACGTAATGTGTATATGCTATGCCTATGGGGCACACAGTTATAGCCATTGGTATTATCCGTCGATCTGTTTGTAATCTTGCATAACGATGGTGAGCTGTGTGCCCCCATAAGCCAAAGTGGGTATAAAGAATAAAGAATATATATCAAACTTAACTCGTCGTGTTGTGTGTCATAAATGGAAATTTGATGCGAAGAATCAAATGTTGTTTGTGACACATAACGAGTTCTTCTCGTGAGATTCCACGAGATCCCGCGACACTGTTTACATACGGGTATTTCCCTTTGTCTGAAACGTCTTTCATCGTCGCCATATTTGATCGGTCCATGCTGAGCTCTATGCACATTAGTACAATCCAGTTTTTTAAGCTATTTTGCGTTACCCACCACCAACCCCTAAATTCACCACCAATTGTTCATTGGGGACTTTCACTATACGGGGGGACTTCACTATATTTACATATGTTCATTTACCCCCAAGATGGATTCCAGCACACTCTTCATGCACTCAATCATACATAATGTTACATCATCATGCATAATAGACAGCTCCCGCAGTCTATTTAGGCAGCTCCCGCTGCACTTTGCTTAGGTACATATATAATAGACACACTCTGCTTAGGTACATGCATAATAGACGGCTCCCGCGGTCTATTTAGGCAGCTCCCGCTGCACTCTGCTTAGGTACATGTATAATAGACAGCTTCCGCGGTCTATTTAGGCAGCTCCCGCTGCACTCTGCATTAGGTACATGTATAATGGATGGCTCTCGCGGTCTATTTAGGCAGCTCCCGCTGCACTCTGCTTAGGTACATGTATGATAGACGGCTCCCGCGGTCTATTTAGGCAGCTCCTGCTGCACTCTGCTTAGGTACATGTATAATTGCTCCTGCTTCTTCCATGGGATTATACGTAATGTGTATATGCTATGCCTATGGGGCACACAGTTATAGCCATTGGTATTATCCGTCGATCTGTTTGTAATCTTGCATAACGATGGTGAGCTGTGTGCCCCCATAAGCCAAAGTGGGTATAAAGAATAAAGAATATATATCAAACTTAACTCGTCGTGTTGTGTGTCATAAATATGTACTATACCAAAACATGTTTATATGATATACAAGTTTCATATGAACCAAAAACAACAAGGGCATATATTCCTGATGATGGTTAAATAGTTGTGTCGAAATATAGAATCGCATTGCTTCAGTATTCAGAGTTGCCCTTGTTTTGTTTTATGCTAAAGTTGATTTGTGATTATACATTATTATGGACTATCCCACGCTGTTCTTCATTCAGATTCAATTATGTTCTCATGCTTTGAGAGAGTTTCTACATGTTATCTCAAGATAATCAAATGTACTCAAATTTCACTTCGCTAATTACCCCACCTTGAAAATGCTTGAAAAATTCTATTTGACAAAAGGTCCTTCAAATCCTTCAACAAAGATAACACTTATGGAATGAAGATATAAATGTTTAGGAATGTAACAGCTTGCAAAGATTAAATTTTGCAATTGGCCATGGGGAAATATTTTTTTGCATCACCATTTTGATGGGAGTTCCCCTCAAGACCTCATCTAATGGCCCGGATGACCAGACTCTCATTGTCAGTACAAATGTAGATCATAGAAAAGTCCTTAGAATTTTATCCCAGCCAATCGAGCTGTGGGGTCTTCTAATTGGCATGAATATATTGAATTTCGAAAAGGTGTCACAGAAAAAGTTTTTTGGTAACCTCACAATGAACTATTCACACCATTATCGGGGCATTGTAATTTTTAGGTATTTCAGCCATATGCTAAGTTCTGGTTGCGTAGCCTGGTCCAGCTGATTGTGGGAGGACATCTTGGTGGATCGGGAGAGGGGATCAACTATATGGTGGTGGATTTAGTGGTCACTATGCTCTCCTGGCATCAGGTGGCCATTCCAGCTGTAAGTCTATCCTATCTGTTTTCACTTCAAATGTTGCATGATTTTGAGGCCATACTCACATATGTGCAGACCCTGCTGTTGTAGAGGAAATAAGCGAATCGCTACTGAGAATTTGCAGTTGATCTTTCACGTTTTATGTGTCGCTGGGTTTGTGATCCATCACTAGTTTGGCATGAGACAGATATAAGGGGCCAGTTATTAATCTGACCCAAGACAATTAACCAGCAGAAATATCTGCAGATTGCGTTGCTGATAATATGTTTTTACCATGCCACTTTTGCTTATCCCTGCCTGGACTGTGAATGAATTTCTGTATTTGTAGGACTCAGTTGAAGAGAAGGCTCTTTCGTCTCGTATGGTTGAGTATGTCATGGCTCACACCTACCACGAAACACGCCCAATCTTCAGGAACAACCTGGAGATGTTGAAAACACTTGTGGAATGTTGGAAATCCAGAGTTGAGATACCATACAAGTAAGATATCTATTATTGTTATGAAACTGAAATAATTTGGCCACTATGCAGCTGTCATGTAAGACAGCTCTGGTTTGTGTCCCAAATCTTCACCTGTTATCACTTAAATGCCAATATCCTCCATTTGGAGATCTCCTGCAAACAAAATTATCTCCCTTGATCGCTGCGTCGATCGTCCGCCAGGTGGCGTGCACTCCGCGCATGTCCATCACTCTTTTTCCTTTGCAGTCTTGGTGACAAGACCTGTTTTGAAAGAGCTCCTGTAAACAGTAACTTTTGGATTGTTATAGACGCACTCTAGGGTTATTTTTTCTCTCCCGTAGTTCATTATGAACCAACGTAGTCGCCCAGCTATAAAGATTTATAGGAACGAAGAATGTCGTCAGTTTTAATCAGTTAAAAACTTGCATTTTTCTTTGTTTTCAAAGGTGTGTTTACAGTCACCTATGGCGACGCAGTCAACTCTGGAGAGCGGCCATTGACCTGGCAAGATGTCCAGCTGAGAAGCAAGCTACTCAGGCCCTCTTCAACGACTTGGCTGTAAACGAAGTTCCTACCAGCAACTTATCGTTGAAAACGATACTGTTGCCAGTGGAATCTTCACAACAGTCCCGTGAAACAGTACAGATCACGGACACAGGATCACAGCTCCACGGCGAAAAGCAGTACCCTGGAGCTACATTTTAAGACGGTGAACAAGTTACAGACCCAAGACGGCCTAGTTCAAGTTCACCGGAGAAGATGAGTTACGGACTCTATACCGGAGCCGTTACAACTACGGATCTGGGCAGACCTCGGATTACAGTTCCCGTTCATCCAAGTCTCCGCAACTCAAGAAAGACAAGTCTGCCAGCCGGGACCTGGTGGAGAACCGGGACCCGGGACAGAGCCGTACCCTGGACCTTCAAGGACCTCGACACCTCAGAGCGCCGGGACTCCGACTGCAGAGCACCTCGGACCCGACCATCGGAGAGAGAGGTTACTTCCAGAGGCGGTACTACGGCCCGGAGCCGTACCTCGGGACAGAGAACGACACGGACCTATGAAGTTCGGACTTATCCAGTACGCCGAGAGTCTACGTCTCACCGGGAGTCCACACCTACAGACCACGGACTTTAGATCAGCATACGGGACCATGGCTCTGAGAGATCAGCCCAATGCAGAACTCCGAGACCCCGTCAAGCCAAGAGCCTACAGAGACTAACGGGATACCGAGAGAATAGGCAAAGTGCAGACCAGTCAAGCCCAAGCCACGGCGATACGGTTTACTTCTACTGCACCGGCTAGAGTGCTGACACGGACTCTACTAGACAGCCCCGTCACAGACACGGATCAAAGCGAGTACTCGGATACCAACTCCCGTTCATCCAAGTCCCCAAAGAACCGCCGTACCCCGGAGACACAGAGGGACACGGCGAAAAAGGCAGTCCGAGAATCAAGATCACGCACTCCACCACTACAGCGGGACCCCGGCTCAAGCACAGCTCACCGGTTCCACGGAGTCACGGCTCTATACCGGACGCCGGGAGTCGGACAAGCCAAAGGCCTACAGGGACCGGGATTCCAAGGAATCACGGCCCTATCCAGTGATCACGGCCCTATCCAGGGCGCCGTACCTCGGAACTGGAGACCTCACGGACCTATCCAGACCACCGTGACTCCGATACCGGAGCACCGCGGGAGGAAACTACAGCCCGGAGCCGTACCACGCACCCGGAGCCGTATCACGGAGCGGGATACCACACGGACCTATCCAGCGCGCCGAGAGTCTACACCTGAGAAGTCACGGACTCAAGCAGAACGGACTTATACAGATCACCGAGACTCCACATCCAAGGAGTCACGGACTTATGAGGAACGGACTCAGCCAGAACGCCGTGAGCCGGCCTCTACTCCAGCTTGGACCCATACAACGGAGCCATACCTCGGTACTACGGCAAGCAGATTTCGTAAACGAAGTCGCACACCGTTACAACGCCGAGATTCCTATCCTGTACGTCATCATCGAGAGAGGGACCGTCCTAGACGTCGGACCCCTTCACCTAGTCCAGCCTACCGGAGTCGGTACCATAGGGACCATACCCCGGAGCGACTTTACAACAGACGAGGGAGAAGCCGTTCACCGGTTTCTCGTCAACAAGCATTGATGGCGAGGAGCGGACGTCTACCCACCATCACCGTAGCCCGGAGCATCGGGATAAACAGAAGTCCAGAGATGAACAGGACTCGTAGATCACCATTCTGGACCTGCCCCCAAGGAACAGACTTCTGATCCAGGGGTACCTTCCAAGGCAAGCCTGGTCAAGAAACACAGTCATCCCCAGGCTTCACAGCCCTTACCAGGGTAGAGTTCCTTCATCGGAGACCCGTGAGATGACACGATATGAGAATCACGCACGACGTTCCACTTCCTCGGCATCCTCATCTCATACGGATTCACCTCCTACGTCGGGCGGAGGTAGAAGAATAAGACATGCTACCCTTCAAAGCCAGGATAGCGGCGGTACATACGTTGACTCCAGAGATGCCCAGACCGGTGGTCGGCGATGACAAGCAGCCTGATGACCTCGCCGGGAACGGAGAAAACTTACTACGACACCTCTTTACGGTTTTAACAAACCTTCTGAGGAGGAAGCTGCGCCAACCTGCGCACCATCTCCAGCATCAGCCAACCTATACGACGCACTGGATCGACAATTGGAGACTTCGTCATCTCTCCAGGAGCCCGGTCCTTACAGGGCTTACACTCTTCACGGAGACAATCCACCGTTCAGGGCCCGAAGTCTGAACCGGATCTTGACAGACTGTTGAACTTCACGAGGACACCACACCAGCGGGGGTACTTCAACAGAGGCAAGCCTGTGCTGTGGAAGATATGATACTGACACAACACAGAATTACATCATACTCTGATTGGTTCCTGACGGCTATTTCCAAGGCGATTCAGGATCCAGACGTGAAGCATAAGCGAGATCATTGACCTTTTCACGGGCCAAGATGGAATTCTTCGGCGCCTTATCGACTCTACAGAGGAGGTCGCCACGGAGGGTCTTTCCGGTCAGAACTCGGACAACCCAAGCTAGATGCTCAGAGTGGTGTTCGCCCTTACAAGGAAGGACAGTTCCAAGGCAAAGAGGGAATCTCCCGACCGGGACAGAGGTCAACCTCGTCAGTCAGAATTGAGGGTTCTCAAGCTTCACCTTCAAACCACTAGTCATCCTTTCATCCTTCCCAAGCTTCGAGTCTTCACTCACCTGATTGTAGAACGGTCGACCCTGATGATATAGAAGATCAGCGTCGAAGAAGTCAGCCCTTACGTGAGGTCTACTCCAAGTCCCGACACTTCATCTGACGATCATCCTCAGTCTTCTAAGAGCCGGATCCTACTCCTCATCGGATAATCTAGGACTCCACCTACACCCGACATCAGGATCAGGGGAATCTATTTCGGGAGAAACGGCTAGTCGGTTTGACTTAACCCGTTTTTTCTTTGGGGTGAGACATCCAGTCTACAGTGGGCAAGCCTAGTTTCACATTGAGGTCCCTTCCAAGGCCAAGTCAACACGGACCCGGACACTGGAAGAGGACACGAGGATAAAGTCATCTTTAATCCGGAAGGCGAATTAGGACTCCAGAACAGAACCTGGGACTCCAGCATTCATCGGGATGACAGTAGAGACCGGACCAGACGACGGGACCGGACACTTACTGAACATATTCGACTCTACAGGAGTTGAACTCCGACTCCCGATTGTCGTCACTTTCTCGACGTCTCCAGAGACCCTTGTCCAGTTTCGCCTCGATGATCATGGCGGTCCAGGGATATTTCCAGGGACCCCACGGATTATGTAGTACGGCTACATTCAAGCGGCAAGCAGGTTTTCCGGCATATGGAACCTGCACCGAGAACCAGACCATCAACACCATGACCCAGAGGCCCGTGGGATGGAACTACAGTCTACTACTCACCCGGGACCTAGCACAGTTTTGGCTAGCTCCAGGTACTCCTCATTACAGTTTCTCAACTACAACTGATCCTGAGCGCAAGAACAAGCAATCTAAGGATGCTCGTCCCGGAACATCTTCACCCCCCTTCCAGAGTGGCGATGCCTGAGTCAGTTTCAACCAAGCACATAGAACTTCACATTCACCGATGCGGAATTCATAGCTTAGAGGGGGCCATTAGTCCGGCAACAGATAGCCGACACATCACATGGATACCACGACAGACAAGCAACGCATCATCTTCCTTAGGGATATCTACGCTAGAAGGCGGTCCCCCTTGGAGGTTGCGGTTGTACATCACATCAGCATTGATTACGAACGTTCAGTACGGTCGTCAGTTGCGTCAAGTTTGGGGGGGAGCAAGATTCCAGTCACTGTCTTCTAGAAACATCAACACTGGTCCTAGCAGCACGGTATCAGCAATACCATGTCACAACACCATGTGTTTCACATCACTTCAGGGTTCCCGCCGACAGTTTTCTCCAAGTCCTACAAGGTACTACAACCGGAAGATCACTTTTCCACGGGGGCACCGGGACCCGCAACGGCCGAACCCCCACGTCTGCTACGGTCCAGAATTTCCTTGCAGACCAGGGTTTTTTCTCCAGGACCAATTGTACAGACAAGGACAGCAGCAAGCTACTATTTACTGTACAGTCGCATCAAGCCCGGAGAATGTACTATAGTAGGGGACCTGTGGCCAACACTGTTTCTGTTCCAGCAACAGCTGGTTTTTCCTTCTGCATCTGTATCAGGGCAGGGAATCTCAGTCAAGCAGTACACAGGGGTATCACTCAGCATCATCCAGGGTTGTCAAGTTCACCCACGGAACCGACTACATTCCAGCATTTCAGCTTTCCATGGTCTTCACCTTACAGTCTCGCCGAACACATCAATTACCACCCAAGGAGACCTGGATGTGGTACTAGGGCATTCTTACGCCTGCCATTCGAACCAGTTCTACCAACTGCAGTCAACATCCTGTCCTGCAAGACAGCTCCATGACAGTCTTCACTACGCAATCAGAGCATTGCGCAGTAGAACCTAGTTCCTTGACAGGGATGACAGACTGAGCAACCAGAACCTTTCATCCCATCCCGGATTTCGTCATTAGAACGATTCCACACGTCAGGGACCAGACGTCCAAAGACTGTACCAGATTCCAGCGCTAACAGATTTCGTGTACCTGCTGAAGGAGAAGAGGTTTTTATATCCAGTCAGAGGCCTAGAGCACTCTTTATAGAACCGACAAGAGGTTCCAGCTGTCTTCCTCTCTCATCACTTCTAACAGACCCATCAGCGGACATCACTAGTCCATGATCACCGTCTGGGTTGAAGAAGACTGCCGACTGGTTTAACCAACTCGCCATCAACGCTCCTTCTCCTTTATGGAGACATCGTCTCACAAGATAGAGCCAGTGTGACGTCCGGGCCACTTTGGGGAAAACTTATCGTTGAACGATACTGTTGACACCTGCGCTTGGACGATCAATTCAACTCATGCTGATTGCTATCTTCAGACATGTCTGTACAGACAGATAGGATGACTACACTGGACCTATAGCTACAGCCTAGGGTATAGTCTACCACTCCTATCAAAAAAGGGGGGGGCACCGATCAAGCAAGCAAGATCCCGACAATTCGGTAAGTATAGAAGACATACCATGCCAGAGACGAAGGGACTTCAAGACATCACGATGGCATCTGATTATCTAGCTAAGTATGCGAGCAAACGATGGAACAGAGTCCACCTCTCGCCGCATTACTTGTAATACCTTGAGCTCCCTACGCTTCTATGCGACACGGGAATTATCAGGATATTATTAAGCATATTAGATTTACAAAATCAGAACAAGGCGTGCTCCGCTTAATCCAAAAGCAAGTCACAAGGCCGGCTACCCAACCTCCTCTGTTGGGAGTCTGGCATTTAAGTGATAACAGGTGAAGATTTGGGACACAAACATTAAACATTATAAATAATGTTGGTGTTTGTTACCAAATCAAACCTGTTATCAACGTTGATTTGCCCAACCCATCCTCCCCTCTTTGCTCGGCCTTGACTCAAAACAGGTCTTGCTCAACATGGGAAAAGAGTGATGGACATGCGCGGAGTGCACGCCACCTGGCGGACGATCGACGCAGCGATCAAGGGAGATAATTTTGTTTGCAGGAGATCTCCAAATGGAGGATATTGGCATTTAAGTGATAACAGGTTTGATTTGGTAACAAACACCAACATTATTTATAAATGTTTAATATTTCTATATCTGGCAGTTTTCCTTCAACAGCCTCAATTTTTATTTGTGTGTTCAGCTTTTGGGAGATATGATGTGTTGCATACCAAAATTGAGGTCAATAGATCAATGGTCGAGTTCACAGTGGTCCAAAAGTCAGAAAAATGTTTAAAATCATTTTTTTTGTGATTGGATATGCTAGGGGGAAGACTGTGTATCTTGTATTGAAATTGAGGCCAAATGTCAGGTCAAGGTTACTTAGGCCTACCCGTAAATGGGAAACTTTTTCTAAAGTTTTCGTAAAATGCAGCACATCGGAAGGGCGCCTGTGTTTCTGGTAAGCAGACCAGTTTACTGCAGCCTTCACGTACAGCTATATATTATGGGATATTGAGGGAATTTTCTCGCTCTTCTGCTGTTCCTGCGTACTTTTAACTGTGCTTTGTAATTTTAGCGAGAAGAAAATTTTCCCACCCTCTCACTTCAGATTTGATTGGATTTCTGTGATAGATAAAGAGTGATTATTGTAACTACGGTAATTCCCCTAATAATTCAATCACAGGAAGTTCACTTTTCAACTCTGTTATTCAAACACAGAGAAAAATTAACATTCCCATTCTTCATTCATATTGAAGAAAAGTCATAAAATGACAAAATGGGATACTTTGTAGCTGGTACCATCAAGAATATTACCAGATATAAGCCATTTTTGCTGCACTTCCGGTGATCGAATTATTAGGGGAATTACCGTAACTTATGTTAGCGGAATATATTAATTCATGAACCTCGGAGACAATTCCAATAGACTGCAATCACAATAATAATTATTCTTCGCTATGGACTCTAGCTGAATTATGATTATTCATGCTCGTGTGCGTCATCACATATATGCTGGCCCCGGTGATTTTTATGCCTTTAAATGTGCGTGTTCTGCTTGATTGCATAATGCATTGTACCAGTGTGCTGCTTATATTTAATAATTTATGCTGCTGCTGCAGCACACTGATTTATAGTCATTGTCTTATTATGTATATGTAGTTTTAGTCGACAATTCAATTATTATCATGCCCAACCGGTGTGTTGTGTTTTATCAGGAAATCATTGAAAATCAAATTTTGAGTGAGTGCATTCGAGGGAGACGAAAATCGGATATCAAAAAGGAAGTCAAGAGGTCAATGGTCAAGGTCACTTTGGCATTAAAATGATTAAAATTGCTGTTCATGCTAATACTCCAGTTCATGCATGTGGATTGTGAACAAACTTCGGGTATACCAGAAGTTGTGGCAAACAAGATCCTGTTTGGGTCATAAGGTCAATTCCAAGGTGTCACCATGGACAGAAAATCAAGAAATAATTGAAATTTTTTTGTTGAATAGATACATTCCTCCAGATACTGTACATCCTACATATAGGGTACTAAACTTTACCATATTTTGCTCAAAATGCCATAATTTGATTTTCCCAAGATAAACCATCATTGTTATATTTTAGGGTCCTTTACGAGCAGTTCCGTCCTAATCCTAATGACATGAAATCTAAGAAGGTCAGCACAGGTGTCCAGTTGTTAGGGGTCATTCTGGCCGCTAAACTTCCACCGTATGGACCCTCGGCACCTGTTGACCGGGAAAAGTAAGTGACCATGATCTCGGGTTATTATTTTGTAATAAGCATGTTCAAGCAAAATATTGTCATACATATTCTAGATAGTTCGAAACCCTCAATTTTCTTATTTTTCCCCACCATGTGAATGAGAAGGGACTGGAAATGCTGTTCATCTGTCCCAAATGTTGATAACGCAATATCTCAACATAGAGGGCTAAAGCCCAGATCATTGGTACATTGAATATATTCTGAGATGGAAAACTGCACTGAATTGAATTTTTAGCGTGTTATCAAAATCTATTTGATTGATGAACTTTAACATATGTGATATGTATTGAATGTATCAAAACTGCTCTCGGGTTTGCATTGTAATGAGGTATATACTCTGGGTTATCCAGCAGACACCTGAGAGATATATAGTTGGGGTTATCCAGCAGACACCTGAGAGATATATAGTTGGGGTTATCCAGCAGACACCTGAGAGATATATAGTTGGGGTTATCCAGCAGACACCTGAGAGATATATACTATGGGTTATCCAGCAGATATCTGAGAGATATATACTTGGTTATCCAACAGACACCTGAGAGATATGGTTATCCAGCAGACACCTGAGAGATATATAGTTGGGGTTATCCAGTAGACACCTGAGAGATATATACTATGGGTTATCCAGCAGATACTTGAGAGATATACACTGGTTATCCAACAGACACCTGAGAAATATGTATATATACTCTGGGTTATACAGCAGACACCTGAGAGATATATACTCGGGGTTATCCAGCAGACAGCTGAGAGTTATGTACTTCGGGTTATACAAAAAACATCTGAGAAATATATATTCTGGGTTATACAGCAGACATCTGAGAGATATATATATATATTATCCAGCAGACACCTGAGATATATACTCCGAGTTATCCAGCAGACACCTGAGATATAATATACTCAGGGTTTATCCAGCAGACACCTGAGATATAATATACTCAGGGTTTATCCAGCAGACACCTGAGAGATATATAGTTGGGGTTATCCAGCAGATGCCTGAAAGATATATACTTCAGGTTATCCAAAAGACACCTGAGAGATATCCCTTACTGTCCAGAAGTGTCTTTGAAGTAACTTTGAAGTAACTTTGAAGTGTGGCCATATTTCAACCTTGAAGTGCAAGGCTCAGAGTCAGAAGTGTGCTTGCAGTGTGGGTATTGTTTTGTAGCAATGCCATATAAGGGCATTGAAGTCACAATGAAGTCACTTCACTTAGAAGTGTGCCTCAAATATTTTAATTAGGTACTGCAAAGGCACTTCATAGACACTTCCACAGAAGGGTAACCTTCATAGGCACTTCTGAAGTGCTCTTGAAGTACCTAATTAGAATATTTCAGGCACTTCAATGTCCTTATATTGCAAGTCACTTCATCCACTCATCTACAGAAGGATACCTTTCATATGCACTTCTGAAGTGCTCTTGAAGTACCTTATTAGTATCATAGCAAATCCGTGTGATGAAAAGGTATGTATAGCCTTACGAGATATTTACTTTCCCAGAAAAGAATACACAAATATATATTTGAGCAGAGAAAGTTTTATTCAGAGAAAATACAGAGTGAGACAGAACAGTACATCATAAAATATTTACAATAAACCGCTAGCACAAATCCTTGAGACAAAATACAGCACAGTACTATATATGTATGTATTTACATGCAGTCTTTGGTATGAGAATTTATTGCAGTATTATTATTCAAGGGTGACCGTGTTCTTTTCCAACTTGAACTTGAAGCAGCAGATCTTTCGAAGAATAGTTTACTTCAGTTGCCCTGAGGTCCACTCGGATGTAACCCAACGCTGAAACCCACCAGTCTGAATTGTGAACTTCTTGGCCTGTGGCGATAAATACATGCATATAATTAAAACCTGATCAGTTGTATATATGGTTCCATATGACATGCAATCCAGTTTTTTTTTTTTTTAATACACTCGGGATGATTGAATAGGTTGACTACCATAAAGGGTAAAGAATGGAACACATCCCTACGATTTACAAAAGATTGATGAAGATGTCTATTATCCTTTCTTTAGTACTCCATGATATACAACAATGGAGATAAACAGTTTGTGTGATGTTCTAGCCAATATACACTATGAAGAAATCAACCATACCTGGGTGTGCTCATTAATTTTCCCATCAGTCGAGTGGCTGCTTGAAGTGAGCTGAGTTCCTTGTTGCAGCTGTATTCTGGAATTATGAAAGTATTGACAAAGAAGCCATTAGAAACAATCATGTGGATTTTGATAATTTGTCTCTGTTAATTCCTGGTTCAACTAAATCTTCATACAAGGTTTCAAATAACAAATAAATGCTTATTAACTACAAATTGTATTCTTAAATTTTTGAAATGAAATAAATGTATGAAATGAAATGTTCTCAATTCTCAAGATGTGGGTAAAAATGTACAATTGAAGTGTGAAGATCCTTAGCTTTGGTATATGAATAGTGCAATCAATAGACAAGGAAAATATAGCCTGTTATAATGATGAAAATTAAGTCTAATCATAATTGATTATACTTTTTCTGATTACAGCTAAACAGGTAATGCTAACATTTTATTATCAATATATTCTAAAACTTATTTCTTTACCATTTTGTCAAAAATCTGGTATGGGAATATTCTACATTCTGCAAGTAAAAAAATCAATACAATTCATGAATCAATAAAAAATCAAAACAACGAGATAATTTATTTAGAGCTACCATCCCCCCAACCGGTTAAAACCACCTGTTTTGACATGAACAGAACAGTTTTGTGATAAAAATATCTCACCCTCAGGGGATTTCCTCCAGGTGCATGCCAATCTTCATATGAGGTCCCCAAGCCTGGTGTTTCCAAGCTGACAATTCACACAATCATAACAATGGCAATTAATCCACACTGCCTTGATCAACCTGGATAGATCTGAAAGTGATATTGGGACAGAGATATGGATATTTCGCCATGTTACATGACCCATTAAATTTGACTGCAATTGTAAGATGGAGTACATTATAATAACTTGCAGTCCATATAGCAAAATATTTCTTGAGGCCAATATCAATTTTTTAATATGTCAAGGGAAACTTGTTGATAAAATAAATAGCTGCACTCTCAGGTCTACATCACTGTTCAGCTCAGTTCTTTGCTTATTAAGTTATGAAAAACAGAAAATTTTTAGTTATATTTATCATTTACTTACCATTCACTAGCTGCTATCATCACCATCTGCAATACAGTTCTTCAAACCTCCATAGTTCTAGCTTAACAGGAGCAAATCCATCTGATTTCTGCAGTTGGAGAGGTCAGCCATTTTGATTGTTATCGTCTGGTGGCGCCCCCAGTGTTCAATTAAATTTTCAAGGGCAGATAACTCCACCCATTTTGGCAAAGACAGTTCAGAATAAAAAGACTATCAGAAACAGAAATTATATATATTATACTTAGTGATAATGATGAAGAGGATAATATAAAGTATTCTTTAATGGGTATTTTTTTGTTGCTGACATTATGTTAGAACTGATTCTACTAAAAATATTTTCCCATTTTGTCCAATTTTACTATAAAATCATGGATTTGGAATGATTATAAAATCTGAATTCAACAATCTGGATTCCTTATCTAATATGTGAGAGACTGGTGTTATTAATGTCTTTATTCTATTCAAATAGAAACCCATAGTACTGATCACTTTAAAATATCAAAAAAATGTTCACAGTTCTGAGTAATAGGTCAGTAACCACATGTGAATATTTTACACAGTTGTAGCTATTTTGAAATGTGAAGTACAAATCTGATGTTTGGTGGTTTCATTAAAATGAGATTTGATGTCACTGAGTGAAATCAAATCAGCCAACTTTAAGCTGGGATATTCCCAGAGCTAATTAATATAACTGAAACTTGTAAACATGTAGTTCTAATTTATACTGTTATGTTACTGTAACAGTTTATGGGAAAATTCCAATAATCTAGAAATCCTATTGGATTGAATCTTATAGGATTTTTCAGAATCTTATATTTTAGAAGCTCATATGAGTTTTTAGAATCTTATAGGATTTTTCAAAATCTTATAGGATGCTAGAAGATATTTTTTGCAAGGGGAAGTCCACCAAGTTATGCTATATAACTGACAAAGTCCAAGAAGTGACTGAGGAGTACCTTAGATTATGCAGAACAAAAACAAAGTCTCAGAAGTGTCTCTGAAGTCCCCTATGTTTCGCTGAAGAACTGACAAAGTCCAAGAAGTGTCTTTGAGGAGTACCTTGGATTATGCCGAACAAAAAGAAAGTCTCAGAAGTGTCTCTGAAGTCCCTCATTTTTGTTATGAAATTGACAAAGTCCATGAAGTGTCTTTGAGGAGTCCCTTGACTACTGCCTTTTTCTAATGAAGTGCCTTTGAAGTGTGCCAATATTTTTCTCTGTTGTTGAAGTGCCTTTCAAGTGTACTCTTCAGAGGCACTTCTAGGCACACTTCACATGAAGTGTGACACTTCTGGACAGTAAGGGATATACTCCGAGTTATACTCGGGGTTATCCAGCAGACACCTGAGCAGCTAGTTTCTCTGTGAATAACAATTTAAACAGCCAAGTTTACTTCTTCACAGGTACTTAGTGACGCTTGCCAATCTGATGAACCACCCTTATAAGGTCGTGTATGCAGCAGCAGCAGAGGTAACTGGGATGATATTTCGTCACATGGCCGAGACAGACAAAGAGATTGAAGGGACAGTACACACCTATGTGGACAACCTTCTCACCAGTCTACAGTCCACCAAACAGGATATCTTCATTGTCTGTGTCAATGGTATGCAGAAGCACTACCCACAGGTGGCAGACAGGTAAGCTTATTATCCTATGCTGCAAGGCAATGGACCTTGATGATTTGTGCATTCATTCATCTACATGACAGGTGATCACTTACTCAGATATGTAGCATCGCTTATGTAACACGGAACTAATTACATTGTCAATGCGCAGTACATGTGCCGCACAGCATGAAGTCGTATATGTAACCCAATCCACCAAATTAAAGCATGCTCTTTCGACTATGCCAGTCCAGGGATCTCGCGCTTGCCATTAAGTTGATGTTACTTGAGGGAGGTGACAGGCTAATTGAATTGTATTACGATCACCAGCTACCATTTAGTTATCATGGTTGTTGGGGGCCTAGAGGTATAGAAGTGGGATAAGGCCTATTGAATTGTATTATGATCCCCACCTAATATTAATTTTCATGGATGTTGGGGGCCTACAATCCATCATAGGATAGAAGTGAGATAAAATGTCATCAGGTCTCAGGCCTGTTAATGACCCTGGAAGACTTGGAGATACTGGTCATCTGTAACTCTGTATTCATTTGTTGACGGATCAACAACTTGAGAAGAATGAACTGCATGATTATGACCCCATGGGGCTCCCGGGGATTGACCTGGGGTGTCATCTGCACATCCCAGGTCATGGAAAGAATTCAAGGGCCTCATCTCCTCAAACAGCTTGTTGTAACAGGCAACTAACGGAGGTATTCGCTTCCTAAATCGTAAACCTGCTTCAATTATTGCCTTTAAACTCCATTTAAATGCACAATCAAACGTAGAAAACGGAAGTTAAAACTAAAAATTATCTCCCCTAGGAGAGAGAGTTGTCCGCCCCTAGGAGAGCTCTCACTCTTCCCAACGTGGTTACTATATAAGACAAAGCCAGTCCATTCTCGTCCTCTTTCTCCTGTTTGCTCTCGAGCAGTGCACATCTAGGGAAGTGTTCAGATTCAATTACATTAATGTTTCGCTGGTGTATCCTTTATCAAGTGTGACTTGTGTTGTTTATTCGGAACTTACTTATTGTATTATGTCTGAGGTTCCGACTTTCTATTCCTTGTCGTACGTGCGGGCAAAATTGTCCCCATTGGACTCCCACATGGCTTGTGCTTTCTTGTAAAGAATTGTGTTGTCGTGCGTCCACGTGCGCGGAATGTGTATTATGGGGCGACGACTTGGAAGAATTATGCCCAAGCTCGTCATGCTTATCTTTTACATGCTACAGACGGGTTTTAGAAATTTCTTTTGGATATGAAATGTAGTGGGTCAAGATCCAGTTTCGCCCGCGTCGGTATATATTTAGCCAAGCGGGGCTATTCTACACGAAGATATTTCTAGGTTGTTAGACAGTTTGACCCGTACCGGAGCTTCATTGTCTAGGGTCGATCCCAAACCCGTTCCTTTGTTCGGCTTGACAAAGACCAAGTCGGTCTTTTCGGTGCATTCCATTGTCTTCGTCAGATAAAAGAATTCTTGGCCACATGTTATTTCGCCTCTGTCTATCGGTACCACATGTTTCTTCTAAAAAGAAGAAAGCTAATAAACAACGTCGTGTGTCTATTTCTCCGTTGTCGGTTAAATCTGGACATAGTTTATTTAATTCCGTGCCCGATCTACAGACACTGACTTTTGAAAATTGCAGGCGAGCTGGAAATGGTGTACCTGAATTTGGTAAGGGGAGCCATACATGAGCTTTAAATAGCTCTCCTAAAATTATTAAGGCGAGCCAAGTGAAGGCTAATCAAATACCGTTTCTATTCATACAAGATCCACCACCTTGTGGTTCAGGGATCCAAGTACAGATAAATATATAGAGAAATTTAATAATAATGTCCTTATAGCTTGAGGTTTCAGATGGTTTTACCATTGACAGCTAGGGCTCTGGCTAATCAATGTAAGGAAAATTTAAACAAGTAGCATTTTTCTTGAAGAAAACTTTTATTAACTTCAACTTTACACCGGCTCAACACTGAACAGTACAACTCACTTCAAATATTACGGTCGCCGCTTGTCCACGAAAACGGGGGTCTGTATAAATTTTGTCGCTGTGTTTGGCGCACATCGCGCACCAAACTAGGGCCACTTTACCGTCATCGGTTGACTGGAATCGAATTAAGCCACCAGTATTCCACTTCATTATCGTACTGACGTTAACAGTTCTTTTAGATTCCTTCTCCTTGATTAATAGAACGTCGTCGCGACCTGAGAAAGTTCAAAATTTGCTGTAGTTCGGGAGGAAAGAACCGCATGGGCAAAACCGTCATAGAGGGATGCGGGAAGAGACGAGTATCTGCATTGGTCACTGCTAGGTTGCCATTTTCCTGTGAGCCAATCAAATTGACTGATAAATATGGCTCTCGGTTTCAACTTCCTGTCTCTCGATTTCAACTTCCTGTTTCAGTTCGCGGTTCTCGGAAGCGGCTATTTGAGGATTTTGACAACAGCGGACATAATAAATAAACTGCGTAGGTATTTAACGAGGTGCGCGGAATTTAGCGTACCTTATTTTGAATTCAGGCGCGTCATGGTGCGCGCGCGCCATCGCGCACCTCAAAAGGCAGTGTCTGGATCTATTTGTTGGGGCGAATGTTGGATTCGTTTGAGTCGGCCACGTGTTTAGTGTCTTCGGACGTACGTCGCTAAATATTTGGGTTTTTGGCGGAGATTTTAAATTCTCTTGAAATGATCGTCTGACGATGTTTTTCTAAAAGTCTTTATGAAATCTCATGTTTAACAAATAACACAGTCCTGCATTAGGCCAGTGTGTATTCAATATTGCGTCTCCACACAAACTTTGAGTTGCGACCCGGTGTGTTTGAGGTGGCTTTTATTAGCCCCCAACATTCCGTTTTGTTCGGTCAGTATGGAGCCTATTGTGATGTACTTTAAACGAACAGGTTTTTGTTTCGTTGTTTCATGATTTTATCCATTGAATTGTTGTATAAATTACCAGGATTGTGAGGACTACCCTCGTTTGACGCGGGAGGTTCGTTTTTCCCCGCCGGGGAAATCCGAGTCTTTATAAGCAGTCCGTCAATGTTCCATGTTGTTGTTGTATGTTTTGTTCGGACTTTGATGGTTTCTCACCTTCATCCATTCAATTCTTTGGTCCTACCAAGAAGGTAATCTCTTGTTATATCAAGTATTATTATGTGATTTTGATATCCTGTTTTCAAGAGAGATCTTACGGAGGTTTTATTCTGCCTCTCATGTTTTACGTGTTTGTTGTTTTTGTGTACGTAACCACAACTCAACCCTATTTAAACGATGCTATAATAATAGCGTAAATGGATGTTACGGGGCTTCAATGCTACGACTGTTTGTTGCATTTTAATGAGCATCTTTGCTGATCTCTTTATGTGATTAAGGGTGTGTCGATCAACAAAGGGATCACGTGTTGGTTATCGTGAGTATGTAATCCTATTACCCACTGTTTATTGTGAAACTGTGCTATGCCTTGATACACAAATTTGTTTTATACATGTGATTTGTTTGTTTCTCACCAAGATGGTTCCATCTGTATACTGTGTTACGCTTATAATTCAGATGGAGTTATGCACTAATTTTAATTTCTTCCCTATGAGAAAATTTAAAATTTTACTAGCGTGAGTGGGAATGTATTGGTCCGGCCAAGGTTCAAGCCTAATGACACGTAAGTCGTGAAGTCTTCTATGGTTTCTTTCTACCAAGTATGTATTACCAGTACAGTCTACTAGAGCATCAAACTGCTCTTTAGTAATGTTCTTACTGTTCTTCCTCTTCTCGACAAATTTGTTCGTGTTAGGTCATTTCAAATTCTAAATTTTTGAATAACCTCATTTTCCTGCCGGCGAGAGACTTTAAATGTTTTTCCTCTCTTCGGGAATTTAAAATTCTTTAAGGATTTGTTTTGGTTTCCTGGAAAAATCTTTGTTCTGGATGTCGGTTGTGTGACTTTTTGGTTATTGATAGTAACATTGTTGTAAATGTTTAATATTCTCTCCATATAAAACTCCAGTACTGAATTTCATGTACAGGAGTCAATTTACATCGGGAGAGGTCATAATGTAACCATATTCATTGACACATTATTTCATGTTCACTGACACAAAGATCTATAATCCCATTTATCTCATTGAGCTTACATTTGGTGATTAACGCTACAAACATTTAATATGTTCATCTCTACTGCGTTTAAAGAGAAGGAAAATTTATTACAATCGACTTCGGGGTTACTGTTTGCAACGCCCTTCTGTTACGTCGTGTACTTTTATAAGTTTGTATCCTGCTCCATTATGAGCATGTATATACATTAAGTTGTTGTGAATGAGGAAATCACTACGTTGTTTATCATATACAACGTTTCTCGCATTTTTCACATTACGCTTTCCTATTACACCTTGACGACATGTTCATTACGCCATCATGTGTCTCTCATACACCTGTGCGTCGTTCTATTACATCGGTTAGACGTTTTTCCGGTACGCCATAACGCCGTTTGTCACGTCATTTCTTCATTTGCGAGATGCATATTTTATATCCATTCATCGGCACTTCCTTTGATTCTCTATCGTCGGTCGTCGGCGGGAGGGGAAGTCCGTTCGTTTGGCGTCAACCATCCACTGGTATCAATTCCTCTCGGGTTTTTCGCATTGTGATTTACTTATGTTCGTCGTTACTCTACGAAGAGAGTTCTGTTCAGACCTTGTTGTTTCCAGTCTGGAGTTCAGAATTTCAAAATTGTATTGGAATCAACAGTATTTGGTCAAATACTGTTATATGGAATAGGTCTTTCGATTATGGACGTGGATATTCTCTGAGGACGACGGCGGGATTGTGAATGACGGACTAGTCGCCTTTAATTGAATTCAGCACAGTGTTGTATTAACACAGTACCATGTTGACTTTTACACACAAACATTGTGTTGAGATCCGTTTACCTTTGGATTGTGCTTAAACAACACAATGTTTTTCGTGGTGTACTTGGGGGACAGTTTCTTTCCGACTTTCTCCATCAAGTACTTTATTCCTGTATAGACCGTTACACCAATGGTTAGGCTTTGACATTATGGTTCTGTCATCAACCTTAGGGTTGCTTATTATATGTAGGACCTTACTCACTACGTTCGTTTTTTCGGGTTCGGTCTCTACAGCGGATTATTTGTCCTGGTGCCGAGGTCGTGATACCGTTCCCGACTCTATTTCCCTCGTAATTGACTTCCTCCTTCACCTTCACCAGGATAGGAAGTCTCATATTAGCACCATGGAAGGCTGTCGTTCTGCTCTGGCTGGGTGTTACGTCTTACTTTTGGTACCAACATTAGCCTTAACGATTATATCTCTGCGCTTTTTCGCGCCTTCGCATTACAGTCGCGTTGTACTCGCCAACTGTTACCGAAATAGGATATCGGTGTGGTTCTGTGTGCTTTGATTATACCACCTTTTGAACCCTTAGAGTCCACGTCTATTAAAGCTGTGTCTTATAAGACGGCCTTTGTGGCGGCGTTTGCTTTGGCGTCCAGAGTGTCTCAACTTTATGCTCTTGAAAGATCTTCTATGACCTGGACAGCGGATTGGTCTTGCATTCCTTTTTGGCCCATTCCTGAATTTATCGCCAAAAATGAGTCTGTTCGTTCAGGTCCGTGCGCTCAACGTTTGTACTCCATTCCTGCGTTGTCAGACTTTGTACATGGCCTCGTGGACGATCTTCTGCTAGATCCTCTTCGAGCCATTCGCCACTATCTTACTCGTACCGATTTCGTTCGCGGCTTTCGGCTACGGTTATCATGTCCCTTCGCCTGTCAGCAAGGCTTGATATTTAAAAAAAGCCGCGTAGTTGAAGAAGACCATAAAATAGTCTTATCAATTGGCAGAAGGTAGATATACTATTGACGCCCCCTCTACTGTCTTCTGCTTCTTCTAATGTGTTTCGTGCCATCGCTACACATGGCCTTTATGGAAGAACTTGTCCCTCCATGACATTGTCCAGTCTTGTGTCTGGACAGCAAATTCCACGTTCACAAATTTCTATCTGTGTGATATGTCAGTGCAGCCAGATAGTGTGACCACGCTTGGGCCACTAAGGGCTACCTAGCACATGGTTAGTTCTTTCAGGAAGAGAGGGGGGGGGGGCAGAATTTGTCACCATTGCAGCAAGGCAGCCATCTTGCTCTTCATCATGATCATCTTTGAAGGAAGGAATAAGTCGGATAGACGACCATGGACTCTCTAATCATCAATCTAAGAGGTCTGACACTTTGAGAGTTTAATCTTTACCTTAACTACGGTTTTGCTTGTGTCTTTCAGCTTGAAACTGACTTTCTTCTGGATGATCTCAGCTGTGTCTCCTACGCTCAACTCACAAGACAAGTTGGACGTAAGTCGTTGGTGGACTGAGAATGGCGTGGCTTAGCGCCCTCTAAGACCAAGAAGACCTAACAACCCGGGTGGTAGAGGATCCTGACATCTTGGTAGAGTTTGCATATCACACCACGAGCACAGCTACATGGATGGAGGCACTCAAGAATAAGTATATCTGTATCATATCCATGATTTGCCCTTTTCGTCTCTGACCAGGGTTTTTCTTGTTGCTTGTTGATTGTCTCATGTTTATTCCCTTATCTGTGTCATCCCAGCTACATGGAGGAAGACACTCAAAAGATAGGTTAGATTAGTATCTTCTATTACTACTCCATAATTACCCTCGGCTTTACCGGCCAGGTTTCTTTTGTTTAGATTTATGGAAGAACCTGCCCCTCCTTGACATTGTCCAGTCTTGTGCCTGGACGGCGAACTCCACGTTCTCCAATTTCTATCTGAGAGATATGTCAGTCCAGTCAGATGGGATGACCACGCTTGGGCCGCTTATAGATGCCCAGCACGTGGTCAACTAAATTTTCAAAAAAAAAGGGGGGGGGGGCGGCATTTTGTATCATTGCAGCAAATCTGCAAATTGCTGTATCATCTCATCTCATTCATACTATTAGTCCACATTTGATTCGATCACATATTGAAGGAGGAAATAAGTCAGATGGACGACCTTGGATCCTCTAAGAGATGTCGGACACTAAATCATCACTCTAAGAGCCTGACTCCATGGTGAGTGTAATCTTTACCTTAACTGCGGTTTTGATTGTGTCTTTCAGGTTGAATCTGACTTCCTTCTCATGATCTCAGCTGCGTCATCTACGTTCAACTCTCAAGAAGGATCAGCAAGTTGGACGTAAGACGATTGTGGACTGAGAATGGTGTGTCTTGGCGACCTCTAGGCACGGACTGGTTCTGCCTCTGCCTCACCCGGACTTAGGAACAGCCAAGAATCTGCATGCAGATAAAGCCTTGCCAAGTAGACCTATCAACCTTCGTGGTAGGGGTCCTTTCTTGGTAAAGATGGCTTCCCGAGTAGACCTATCAACCTTCGTGGTAGGGGTCCTTTCTCGGTTGAAATTACTTCCACACCACGAGCACAGCTACATGGATGTAGACAATCAAGATAAGTACAACTGTATCTTATCCACATTTTAACCTTTTCATTGTCATTGACCAGGGTTTCAATTGTTTGATTATTGATGTCTCATGCTCATATCCATGTCTGTGTCTTCCCAGCGGTTACTTAGCCTGCCTTTGAATCTGCTACATGGCCGAGGTTTCCCTCCTTCCACCTGTTGGTACTGAGGCAATAATTGAAGCAGGTTTACGATTTAGGAAGCGAATATTAAACATTTATAAACAATGTTTCTATTCGTTACTAAATCAAACCTGCTTCAATTTAATGGCCCTCCCGTCCTTCCCCTCAGACAGCGGCCTAGTTCACTACTGGTCTCGGTTGTTACAATGAGAAAGAGGGCGAGAATGGGCTGGCTTTGTCTTATATAGTAACCACGTTGGGAAGAGTGAGAGCTCTCCTAGGGGCGGACAACTCTCTCTCCTAGGGGAGATAATTTTTAGTTTTAACTTCCGTTTTCTATGTTTGATTGTGCATTTAAATGGAGTTTGAAGGCAATAATTGAAGCAGGTTTGATTTAGTAACGAATAGAAACATTGTTTATAAATGTTTAATATCCGTAGGGTTCCCACGTGCACGTGTAAAAATGAATAGAACCCCACCTGTGGGGTTCCAGGTGTAAAACGAAATATGACTGAAAGATTGTTGAAAGCCATGTGGTAGGCTGATTTTTATCGAGCCCGTAGCTTTAGCTGCAGAAAGTTCGATATAGGTGCCACAATGATGTCCGTCTGTCTGTCTATCTGTCTGTCTATCTATCTGTCTGTCTATCTGCAGAACCAAGTAAATGTTAAAGTTTTGGACTTAGAAAATTTTTCCTCATGACCAAGTAAATGTTAAAGTTTGATCCTAAGGCCTGCCTGACCGCTGAACCCTCATATTTCAGACGCTTACATCGGGCTACACATATTGAACATATTGAACCCATCCACTATCCTCGGGGAAAATTCCTGGCACAGCTTCTCGGCCTCACCTATGTCTCCTAAACTAAGGCCAGCCCGACCCCCCGAACTCTCATCTATTCCTAATGCTTACATCGGGCTACACATATTGAACCCATCCACTACCCTCGGGGAGCATGTGCCCACCCCTGCATGGGACCCCAGGACCAAGTAAATGTTAAAGTTTTGGACTTAGAAAATTCCTGGCACAGCTTCTCGGCCTCACCTATGTCTCCTAAACTAAGGCCAGCCCGACCCCCCGAACTCTCATCTGTTCCTAATGCTTACATCGGGCTACACATATTGAACCCATCCACTACCCTCGGGGAGCATATCCCCACCCCTGGGACCCCAGGACCAATTAAATGTTAAAGTTTTGGGCTTAGAAAATTCCTGTCCACATCTTCTCGACCTCACCTGTGTCTCCTAAACTACCCCCCCCCCCCCACGAACTTTCATCTATTGCAAATGCTTACATCTGGCTACACTTATTGAACCCATCCACTACCCTCGGGGAGCAGGTCCCCATCTCTGGGGCACTGAGCCCCAACCCATATCTCCTAAAGTAAGCTTTGCCCGACCCCATACCCTATATTGTTTGGGAGCTCAGATCATCCTGTACACTTATTCAACCCATCCACTAACCCCGGGAGCATGTCCCCACCCCTGGGGCACTGAGCCCCACCCTACATCTAAACTAAGCATTGCCTGACCCCATACCATCAGATTTTTCCACAGCTTACATGATCCTACACTTATTCAACCCATGCACTACCCATGGAAGCATTTCCCCACCCTTGGGGCACTGTGCCCCACCATCCATCACCTAAACTAAGCTTTGCCCGATGCCATATCCTCATATTTTCCTGAAGCTTACATCATGCTAATTTCATGTCACCTCAAATGAAGGACGCCATTTCCTTAAATTTTGCTATCGAATTCTTGTTGACCCTAAAGCTTTTGCACAACCATATCTGTGTCCACATATTTAACTTACTATATTAATTAAAACTAACTTTGAATCAGTTTGTGATGTCTCGGTCTTTACCAGTGCACATTATTATAGACATTTCAGTATGATTGAACACAGTTGTCATTGTTCATTCTTTTATTAGCGATCGCTTTGTCCGTCCGTCTGTCCGTCTGTCCGTCCGTCTGTCAGTCCGAATTTCTTGTCCGGGCAATATCTCGGTTAATATTTGATGGACAGGATTGAAACTTGCATGGAATGTGGCCAGTGGCTCATAGTTGTGCAGCGTAGAGTTTTTTCCGAGTTCGGGTATAATTTTCAAGAGTTATGGCCCTTTTTCTGAAATCTCTGTGAATGGGACTTGTCCGGGCTGGATCTTGGTTAATATTGTATGGACAAGTATGAAATTTGCATGATATGTGGTCAGTGACCCACAGTTGGGCAGCGTAAAGTTTCTCCACGTTTCGCTTATATTTTCAAGAGTTATGGCCTGTTGTTCCTGAATTCTCCATGAATTGGGACTTGTCCGGGCTGGATCTCGGTTAATATTGTATGGACAATTATGAAATTTGCAGGATGTGTGGTCAGTGCCCTGTAGTTGTGCAGCGTGAAGTTTCTCCGCGTTTCGCATATATTTTCAAGAGCTATGGCCCTTTTTTCTTCAAATCTTTGTGAATTGGAACTTGTCCGGGCTGGATCTCGGTTAATATTGTATGGACAATTATGAAATTTGCAGGATATGTAGTCAGTGCCCTGTAGTTGTGCAGCGTGAAGTTTCTCCACATTTCGCTTATATTTTCAAGAGTTATGGCCCTTTTTTCTTCAAATCTTTGTGAGTTGGGATTTGTAGGGCTCGATCTCGGTTAATATTGTATGAACAAGTGCGAAATTTGCATGATATGTGGTCAGTGATCCATAGATGTGCAACGTGAAGTTCTCTGTTTTCGGTTATATTTTCAAGAGTTATGGCCCTTTGTTTAGACCTAAGTGAATGGGATATATTTATTTTTCCAAGCTGGATCTCAGTCCATAACCGATTTGAACCAGGAAAATGGCTATATTCTATGTTATTCTACATTCCAAAGCAAACAACATAGGTCCTGAAGTATGAAATTGCCCCAAAAAGAGTGAATTGGGTGCAAAAATCAAAGTTCACTGATTGCTTCATAATTTCACCACAATATACTCCCAAGGAATGTAGGTCTCATAACCAGGTCACATTTTCGGATTTGGCGAAAGCCCTGGTGACCATCTTGCATGGAAACATCGTATTATCACTTGTTGGTTGATACTTGGAATATGTATTGTGTGAGGCATGGCAAAAAAGTGACTGAAACAGAATTTTTATAATTATCCAAATTAGGCCTCCACCAACCAATAAAGAACAGAACAATGGCGGGGCAGTGTCGGATTAAAGTGGAAGGGGGGGCATACAATTGAGCAATCTCTGATTGCTTCCTTCCTGTGTTTGCATACAAATGTGAGGATTTACCACAGTGCTGGTGTCCTATTGCATGCTGGAAATGATAGATTTACTCCAACTATTGCATTGTTATTAGCTTTGTTTGTTCACATATCATCATACATGTACAAAGTTACACCAAGAACGTGCTCCAAATTGCACTTCCTAACTATACATGTATTTATCAGATCTATGCAATGGGATGTGTAAGCTTACTTTAAAAAAAATGTAATCTTTATTGGAAGTTATATAATATAGTTCCTCCTTCAATTCAACCTCAACATCACTATATAGAAATCATATTTCTTAATAAATGTATTGTTATTTTACATGATGTGCATTGCCAATGATGTGCAACCTCAAATGATGTGCCACCCTGAAGGGCTCGATCTTTTTGCGAAGCTGCATGTCTTTAAAAGTGTATGCATAATCCAATATTGCCACTGCCACTATGTTGGATTTTCAGCCAAATCAATGCTCCTTCCCATGCCTCATTAAAAAAAAAGGCTGAAAAGTATTACACTGGATTGATTAAAAGAAAACTTCATCCAGAATCATTCAAATTTTGACATTGTTGTGAGACCCAAAGAACTTTTGGGTAAACAGTATCTATCCTCTAGGTTATCAGTGCATTTATATAATTATACACACCACTCATTCTGCAGTATATTCATAATTCAAGGATATTTCTTGATTTTTCTTTTTTCAGGTTTATCAACAAACTTCTGTTCCTTCTCCCAAGCTTACATGGAGAGTTTCGACCCCTCTGCTTGGAGATCATCCTCTCCCGGGTCGACAAGATTGAGAATGTTTTCCTAGAATTAAAACACAAAGGCTTTCATAAGCTGTTGGAAACGAGGTAAATTTTAACAAATTTGTTTTAATACAGAGAGTCATTGAAGCATGAATCACATTTCTCCATCATTTATAAATGGAGTTCAATATATTGGATGCTTCAAAGTTTTAAATAACACAATTGCATCTCCATGGTATATTCTGTGAAGGGAATACTACTGATAGGTAAACATCTCAGCTTTCAACAGCTTATTATTGTCCCCCGCTACTTAGTAGGGGGGGGGACTTAGAAACACCGGTGTCCGTAAATCTGTAAGATTTTCTTGTCCGGACAATAAATCGTGAATGATTTAACCGATCAACTTCAAACATGGGGTGTGCCTTGACATTGGTGAGAGGACGGTTGGGATTGTTTTTCAGCAATGTGCGTAATCTAATATGGTCACCGTCAGCCATATTGGATTATAAGCAGTTGGATCTTGTCCGGACAATAACTCGAGACCGATCTACTTCATACCTGGGGAGTGCCTTGACATTGTTGAGAGGAGGATTAGGATTGTTTTTCAAGGACGTGCTTAATCTAATATGGCCACCATCAGCCATACTGGATTTCATTGGATTTTAAGCAGTTTGATCTTGTCCGGACAATAGCTGGAGTATGATTCAACTGATCTACTTCAAACTTGGGGAGTCCCTTGACCTTGGGGAGATCCCGGTTGGGATTGTGTTTCATGAACGAGCATAATCCAATTTGGCTGCCATCTACCAGCGATATTGGATTATGTTGCATTTTAAGCAGTTGCATCTTGTCTGGACAACAACTCTAGAATAATTCAACTGATCGACTTCAAACTTGCAGTTTGGCTTGACATCGGTGAGAGGACAGTTGTCATTGCTTTTTAGTTACCTGTGTAATCCAAGATGGCCACCATCAGTCATCTTAGATTTTCAGCATTTAGATCTTGTCTGGACAATAACTCTAGAACGATTCAATCAATCTACTTGGGGAGTGCATGGACATTGGTGAGAGGACAGTTGGTATTACGTTTTATGGATGTGCATAATCCAATATGATATCTCCTTTTTCAATCATACTCTTCATCAATGATATATCATCGACCAAAAAAATCGACCATAGAGGTCCATGGCTCCCGCAGCAGCAGCGCCAGTTATTTTGGCTGTAATCCACCATAACTGGTACTGCTAGCGGGGGACATGGACCTCTATGGTCGATTTTTAATATAAAATAATTGTGGAAATATCTCTCAGCTAGCTTCTAACAAGTTATTAAAATATGAATATAAGATAATTTCAAAATATTTTTGTTTCAGAGATGAGGCCACTCAGTTATTGGCCCTGAAAATTGTGAAGGCTATACTGGTAAAGCTGGAGTCTGCCCAACTATTGACTTTGATGTCCTTGGTGTGTGCGTTTGTTAGCCATCAGAGCCCAGCTTGTAGATTGACCATGTTTGAGATACTTATGTGGATCTATGACAACTACAGGTCAGTTGCCATGGTGACCAGGGGTGAAAAGGTTGAAATCAAACATCTAGAATATCTTTTATATATAATATAGTAACAAAATTGTTCCCACATTTGGAATTGTTCCATTACTTGGATTGAAATACTAGACATGCAAATTTATTACAGATACATGTAGCTGATGGGCTCCATGAGCTTTCATATTTCAAGTATCACAGTGATTGGCCCATTTTATTCAGTCCAGTCCCCTCTCTGATGATTGAATTCTATACAAAGTTACTACTTTCTTGATATGCCCATGGGTCAAGTTAGCCATTTCACACCTTTCTGGCCCAGCCAGCCAGCCAATCAAAATCTGGAACTCGTACGGTACATGTACTTCAGGTTCAAGGCCTTCATCGTGCAAGTCTCGGGTTTATATGTGGCAAATATCAATTTAAGAAACCACTGTATGTACAGCTACAGAGTACTATAATAACATGAACTTTTTTATCCTGACATTCTCAGACAAATATTTATTATTCTAACATCAGCTGGTAAATTATTCACAGGGAGGATGATACGGCTGACAGCCATGAGATAATGCGACAGACCAAGGAATGTCTGCTCCGAGGGCTCGCTGATGATGACATGCACTGCAGGTTAACAATCTCTTCTATCTATGAGAATTCTGATTATCATGAATAAAATCTGTATATATGAACTAAGGCCATAACAATTTTATTTTTTGTTTCACAGGCTGATTTTATTTTTTTGGGACTTCCGGTTCATCGACCCCTTCAGCTTTTGACATACTGAGCAGGGCAAGACAAGCAGAAAGTAACACCATCACTACCATCCATACCATCACTACCATCCATACCATAACTACCATTCCTACCATCACTACCATCCATACCATCACTACCATCCATACCATCACTACCATCCATACCATCGCTACCATTCCTACCATCCATACCATCACTACCATCCATACCATCACTACCATCCATACCATCACTACCATCCATACCATCACTACCATCCATGCCATCACTACCTTCCATACCATCACTACCATCCATACCATCACTACCATCCATACCATAACTACCATTCCTACCATCACTACCATCCATACCATCACTACCATCCATACCATTCCTACCATCACTACCATCCATACCATCACTACCATCCATATACCATCCATACCATCACTACCATCCATACCATAACTTCCATTCCTACCATCACTACCATCCATACCATCACTACCATCCATACCATCACTACCATCCATACCATCCATACCATCACTACCATCCATACCATTCCTACCATCCATACCATCACTACTATCCATACCATCCATATCATCACTACCATTCATACCATTCCTACCATCCATACCATCACTACCATCCATACCATCACTACTATCCATACCATCCATACCATCACTACCATTCATACCATTCCTACCATCCATACCATCACTACCATCCATACCATCCATACCATTCCTACCATCACTACCATCCATACCATCACTACCATCACTACCATCCATACCATCACTACCATCCATACCATCACTACCATCCATACCATCACTACCATTCCTACCATCACTACCATTCATACCATCACTACCATCCATACCATCACTACCATCCATTCTATCACTACCATCCATACCATCACTACCATCCATACCATCACTACCATCCATACCATCACTACCATCCATACCATCACTACCATGCATACCATAACTACCATTCCTACCATCACTACCATCCATACCATCACTACCATCCATACCATCGCTACCATTCCTACCATCACTGCCATCCATACCATCACTGCCATCCATACCATCACTACCATCTATGCCATCCTACCATCCATACCATCACTACCATCCATACCATCACTACCATCCATACCATAACTACCATTCCTACCATTACTACCATCCATACCATCACTGCCATCCATACCATCACTACCATCCATACATTCACTACCATCCATACCATCACATCCATACCATCCATACCATCACTACCATCCATACCATCACTACCATCCATACCATTCCTACCTTCACTACCATCCATACCATCACTACCATCCATACCATTCCTACCTTCACTACCATCCATACCATCACTACCATCCATACCATCACTACCATTCCTATCATCCATACCATTCCTACCATCACTACCATCCATACCATCACTACCATCCATACCATCACTACCATCCATGCCATCACTACCATCCATACCATAGCTACCATTCCTACCATCACTACCATCCATACCATCACTACCATCCATACCATCACTACCATTCCTACCATCACTACCATCCATGCCATCACTACCATCCATACCATCACTACCATCTATACCATCACTACCATCCATACCATCACTACCATCTATACCATCACTACCATCCATACCATCACTACCATTTCTACCATCACTACTATCCATACCATCACTACCATCCATACCATAACTACCATTCCTACCATCACCACCATCCATACCATCACTACCATCAATACCATCCATACCATCATTACCATCCATACCATCAGTACCATCCATACCATCACTACCATCCATACCATCACTACCATCCATGCCATCACTACCATCCATACCATCACTACCAACTATACCATCACTACCATCCATACCATCACTACCATTTCTACCATCACTACTATCCATACCATCACTACCATCCATACCATAACTACCATTCCTACCATCACTACCATCCATACCATCACTACCATCCATACCATCACTACCATTCCTACCATCACTACCATCCATGCCATCACTACCATCCATACCATCACTACCATCTATGCCATCACTACCATCCATACCATCACTACCATTTCTACCATCACTACTATCCATACCATCACTACCATCCATACCATAACTACCATTCCTACCATCACTACCATCCATACCATCACTACCATCCATACCATCAATACCATCCATACCATCATTACCATCCATACCATCACTACCATCCATACCATCACTACCATCCATACCATGATGGTGATGGTAGTAATCCCACTTGGGACTGGACTATCCAGCAGTAATCCCACAGAGGACTATCCATCAGTAATAACATGGGACTGGTCCACCCAGCAGTAATCTCACACTGGAATGCCCTATGTACCAGTAATCCGACTGCACTGACCTGTCCATCCTACATGGGATTAACTTTTGCCAGTAATCCCACATGGGACTGATGTTATTGTCTGTACCAGATAATCTATTGCAGACATTATTGTCTGTACCGCATCACTTATTCCAGACCTTATTGTTTGCTCTACATGTATGCTTTCAATACTGCTGCACCTTTGGCGGATGACCCCGCAAGGCGAGATGTTGGGGTTCTCAGAACGCTTGTTATTTTCACCTCCAATCTTGAAAAAAAAAAAATCCGCATGTGAAACAAATATAATTAGTGTGGCCTACGTGTTCACAGTAGTCAAAAATTTGAAAATAATTTGCTACCAGTATGAAATATATCCCTGCAGCTTCACAATTATACGTACCTTGGGCCACTATACTTTGTTAATATTTCAGGTTATTTTTTAATGTCTTTTAAAAGGAAATGCTGAAATCTTTACGATTTGCTTCAAATAGCTTTACTTTAGTGATAATTTGCAAATATAGTATGTTACACATATAGTGAGAAATATGGTGAACAGCTCTTCCGAACAAGACAATCTTGCATGATACATACTTTACATTGTCTTTTGTATCCATGCAGATTGCAGCTACAGAATTTCTGGACGAGTGAGGCAAGGTTACCTGGGAACACCCTGGATCGTCTGGTAGCCATGTTGGAGGCCATGTACACACCAGCCACCGAGGCCCAGTACCTTAGTTATGCCACTAACCTCTTGTTGGAAATGACCTCAAAAAGCCCAGACTTTAACAGAGAAGTGTTTGAACATCCTCTCTCCGAATGCAAATTCCAAGTAAGTTTTCTACCCTTCTCTGATTGTTATTTTTAAAGGTGAACTGAAAAGCTTTCCAATGTTCTGTTAAAATGTCATAAAACAAGAACTTCTATAGTTGTTACAAATATGTGTAATAATTCTGTGGGTTATTGTTTTATTTTGGGTATATGAGAAGTCAAAACTTATACCACCAGAAAACGAGAGCCAGAACTTTTAAAAACATCATCGCTTGCCTCCCGTTGTTTTTGGAATGTCCTGACGTTATAGTGGTCCTCGCTCATTCATCCGACATAGCATGACGTCACATTTAAATAAAACTTGAATGAAGGGGACCGCTATAACGTCATAACGTTCTACAAACCATGAGAGACAAGCGATGCAAGTTTTCAAGACGGATTTATAACAGGATAACTTAAATATTGTTATTAGTACAATTTTGCAAAATATATTTGCCCCAAAAACGTATAAATGTTATGTCATATAAGACAACATTGTATATAACCAACATTTTAGATAAAATTAAAAGCTTTGCAGTTCACCTTTAAACAGACCAGCCTTTGATTATGCCCCCCCTCTAACTAGAGGGGGGGCATATAGCGATCGCTTTGTCCGTCCGTCCGTCCATCCGTCTGTCCGTCTGTCTGTCTGTCCGTCTGTCCATCTGTCCGTCCGAATTTCTTGTCCGAGCAATATCTCGGTTAATATTTGATGGACAGGATTGAAACTTGCATGGAATGTGGCTAGTGCCTCGTAGATGTGCAGCGTTGAGTTTTTTCCGAGTTCCGGTATACTTTTCAAGAGTTATGGCCCTTTTTCTGAAATCTCTGTGAATGGGACTTGTCCGGGCTGGATCTTGGTTAATATTGTATGGACAAGTATGAAATTTGCATGATATGTGGTCAGTGCCCCAGAGTTGTGCAGCGTAAAGTTTCTTCATGTTTCGCTTATATTTTCAAGAGTTATGGCCCTTTGTTCCTGAATTCTTCGTGAATTGGGACTTGTCCGGGCTGGATCTCGGTTAATATTGTATGGACAATTCTGAAATTTGCAGGATATGTTGTCAGTGCCCTGTGGTTGTGCAGCGTGAAGTTTCTCCGCGTTTCGCATATATTTTCAAGAGTTATGGCCCTTTTTTGTTCAAATTTGTGTGAATTGGGACTTGTCCGGGCTGGATCTCGGTTAATATTGTATGGACAATTATGAAATTTGCATGATATGTGGTCAGTGCCCTGTAGTTGTGCAGCGTGAAGTTTCTCCACATTTCGCGTATATTTTCAACAGTTATGGCTCTTTTTTCTTCAAATCTTTGAGACTTGTAGGGCTGGATCTCGGTTAATATTGTATGGACAAGTATGAAATTTGCATGATATGTGGTCAGTGACCCATTGGTGTGCAGCGTGAAGTTTCTCTGCTTTCGGTTATATTTTCAAGAGTTATGGCCCTTTGTTTATCAAAACTAAAGTGAATGGGATATATTCATTTGTCCAGGCTGGATCTCAGTCCATAACCGATTTGGACCAGAAAAATGGCTATATTATATGTTATCCTACATTCCAAAGCAGACAACATAGGTCCTGAAGTTAAAGTATGAAGTTGCCCCAAAAAGAGTGAATTGGGTGCAAAATTCAAAGTTCACTGATCGCTTCATAATTTCACCACAATATACTCCCAAGGAATGTAGGTCTCGTAACCAGGTCACATTTTCGGATTTGGCGAAAGCCCTGGCGACCATCTTGCATCGAAACATCGTATTATCACTTGTTGGCTGATACTTGGAATATGTATTATGTGAGGCATGGCAAAAAAAGTGACAGAAACAGAATTTGTATAATTATCCAAATTAGGCCTCCACCATCCAATAAACAACAGAACAATGGCGGGGCAGTGTCGGATTAAAGCGGAAGGGGGGGCATACAATTGAGCAATCTCTGATTGCTTCCTTCCTGTGTTGATTTTGGAAGTGTCTTTTTCTGATGAATTTAGCTTGTAGATGGCATTATCAGTACCAGTACAGTTCCTACATCTACGGTGATCCCTCGGATAATTCAATCCCCCTATCAAGATTCAATCAACCTCAGTTTTGGGGACAAAATTCAATCGGTGGTTCTATTAAATTTGATCACTCTAAATCATTGAAGTAATGAAGAAATTGTTTATGATATGCAAGAATTTGAAGTGTTTATTCAACTTCCTGTTCTAATAAATTTGATCACCCTAGATTTTAGGTGGGGAAATTTCACTTCCTGTGATTGAATTATTAGAGGATTTACCTCATTGTGTCCGCATTCATCAATGTTACTGTGAAAAGTGAGAGATAATTATTGTAAAGTTGTTGTAATGTCTCATGTCACTGATCACGGACTTAGTGGATCTGTCTGGCCTGGGCAAGTTTGCAGTGTACAATAATTCACAGTTATACTATGTGTCTGGTTGTAGGACCTAAATGTGCAGTCGTCATGGAGACAACGTCATGCCGCCATGACACCCCTGTTTGCGGAGACCCAGGCCTCGCAAAGTGAGCAGTCCACAGGGGCTTCTATCGGAGACTCCATAGACGGAGTCAGGGAAACAATGGACACACAGCAATTTACAGCCACACAAGATATGGGAGGTCTGTCATCTTCTCTAAATGCATTCTCCCATATGTTATACGATCACGATACGGTCACGCGGAACAAATAAAAAAAAACTTTAATCTAATGGGGGACTTGTGCAATACCAACTATCCAATCACATTCTGTGATTGCCACTTCCTGTTTGTCGATTTTGGCCCAGTTGACCGATCAACTGACAGAACTAGCACTTCCAGGTTATCTTCTGATCATATTGTGCAAGCCTCCCATTGACCAATGAACAGTCCATCTTTCATGTAAGGATCATGAGACAAAGGCAAACTATAATCTCAGATCAGTCATGCTGTTGTGCAGTAATATATCGGCCTGCACAATAGAACCTTACAGAAAATATTGACCCAATTACCACTCCTTATTACTTCCCCTTGAGAGTACAGACTGGTCCTCCAGATACAACGGCCTAACATTGAACTGGTGTATAAGAGACTGCAAATTATTGAAAGATGGCAATGAATTGAGAAACTGGTGTATGACTCCATGCTCAAGTTTTCAAATCTAGTCTTGGTTATTCAACATGCAGCAGCTGTTGTCAAGAGTGACTGCTCATATGGAAACCTCATCAAGAGGGTTGTCATCCAGGTCACAGCTTGAGTCCTTAAGCCATTACTATTTGATGAAAATAATATTACTTTCTACATACTCCTGTCCGTGTTTGATTTTTGCTCTTAAATCTTATATATATGTATACTGGTACTAGGGCTTCCACTTGGTTTATTATTTTAATTCTGAATTTTCCCACCAGGTGGCAGTAAAGCACCATACAACTGGCTGACTCAGAGCAGTTTGGACACATATGCCGATGCTCCATCAATATCATCGACAGACACTGCAAGCTCGCTCATGTTCAAGATAGGAAGAGGAGATAACTCTGGCCTGTCCAAGAGACGACAGAGAACAGTGAGACCAGTGGGTCCAAAATTTGGTCAGGATAGAGTCAAACCTTCCACCTCAACAACAGAATCTCAAGGTTACACATCCCCCCCCCCCCCCAAGTCTTTATCAATATAACCCGATACCTGGTATTTCCATGGATTACACTTATTCAATGATCAAGAGAAAAGAATTAAAAAAAAATAACTTATACAATCATGTAATATGACTAGTCTCTGGGCTGACTGTATTTTTTTTCTATAACAGTCCGATTATTAAGCTTTAAGCAGATGTGGCGATTGCTGAATGTTAATAATTAAACCACAACTTTTGATTTAGTGATTCGATTTGGAAGTCTTGAGGAAGACACTATTATTCTTGTCACACTTCTAGGTTGTTATTTGGTATATTGTGACTTGAACTTTGAAGTACAATAGAAAGAGGTATGCACTTAATTCAGTGTTCAAAAGAAAACATCACACGTTATAAAATTCTCAGAATTTTAATTACCAAAACACAAAGTAAATCAGTTTGTCTTGGTCAAGTTTTATTGATGAGATACCATTTGGCTGCTTCACGTTCTGTGCCCACAAGCTCTTTGTGGATATAGGTGTTTTGTGTATGTTTTAGTCGGTAGTTTTTGATTGAAATTGTAGTTTAAGGGCCGCCTCCCATACAGATTTTGTGGCCCATCAACTCAATGTTTTATTTAAATTTCACAGAACATTTTTTAGTTCAGTTAAAAACTTTTACAAGCGCTGTCTGTGGAGATGAACTATAAGCTTCTATTTGCCATTTTAGATGCCAGTCAAGGAGAAAGTGAGATCCTCCGACTGAAAAGGAGATTCATGAGGGATAACCAATCACAGCGGGCCTACTTTATCAAACGTCAGGCCAGGATAGAAGCTATGAGACTGGTCAGTGGTTTATTCATCCATTATCATTATTATATAACCAATCACAGCGGGCCTATACTTTATCAAACGTCAGGCCAGGATAGATGCTATGAGACTGGTCAGTGGTTTATTCATGCATCACAATCACAGCAGATATTCTTATTGATATGTTAGGCCAGCTGATTTACCAAATTTCACTGTCAGGATTATGTAAAATACCTCTAATAATTCAATCCCCCTATCAAAATTCAATCGCCCATTATTTCATTATTTTGGGAACAAAATTCAATCAGTGAATCGAAAAATTGGATCACCCTCTAAAATCATTGAATTAACAAATAAATAATAGATTTGCTTCCTAAATCGTAAACCTGCTTTAATTTCAATGCCTTAATCTCCATTAAGCTGCACATTCAAACGTAGAAAACGGAAGTAAAACTAAAAGTTAACTCCCCTAGGAGAGAGTTATCCGCCCCTAGGAGAGCTCTCACTCTTCCCAACATGGTTACTATATAAGCCAGAGCTATCCCATTCTCGTCCTCTTTCTCCTGTTTGCTCTCGAGCAGTGGACATCTAGGGAAGTATTTAGATTCAATTTTCAACGTTGGTTGTTGTTGTTTCGCTGGTATATCCTTTATCAAGTGTGACTTTTGTTTGTTATTCGGAACTTCCTTATTGTATTATTATGTCCGAGGTTCCGACTACTATTCCTTGTCGTACGTGCGGACAGTTTTTGTCCCCATTGGACGCCCACACGGCTTGTTTTTCTTGTAAAGAATTGTGTTATCGAGCGACCACGTGCGCGGAATGTGGTTATGGGCGCGACGACTTGGAGGAATTATGCCCAAGCTCGTCGTGCTTATCTTTTACATGCTTGGGATGACCCGTCTATTTTGGAGGTCGACAGACGGGTTTTGGAAATTTCTTTGGTCAATGATATGAATTGTAATGAGGATCTCGACCGAGTTGGCTTGAATTTATCTCATACTGTTCAAGATCCAGTTTCACCCGCGTCGGTGTATATTCCTCTCAGTGACACTATCCTACAGGAAGATAGTTCTAGGCTGTTGGACAGCTTGACCTGTACCGGTGCTTCATTGTCTGGGGTCGCTACCAAACCCGTTCCTTTGTCCGGCTTAACAAAGACCAGGTCGGTCTTGTCAGGGCATTCCATTGTCTCCGTCAGACAAAAGAATTCTTTGCCACATGTTATTTTCGCCTTTCTATCGACAGGTTTCTTTTAAAAAGGAAGAAAGCAAATAAACATTGTCGTGTGTCAATTTCTCCGTTGCGGATTATATCTAAGCTTAGTAAATTATCTAATCCATTTTTCTCGATCTATGGAGATTGTCGGGGCGAATGTTGGACTCGCTTGAGTCAGTCACGTGTTTAGTGTCTTCGGATGTACGTCGCTAAAATTAGTTTGCTTGTCGGAGATTTGAAAAATTTAATGATTTTTCTATATCTTGAAATGATCGTCGGACGATGTTTTCTAAAAGTATTTATGAAATCTCATGCTTAACTAATAACACAGTCCTGCATTAGGACAGTGTGTATTCAATTTGCGTCTCCACACAAACAGTGAGTTTCGGCCCGCTGTGTTTGATGTGGGCTTTTATTGGCTCTCACCATTCCGTTTTGTTTCGGTCAGTATGTGAGCCTATTGTGATCTGTGCTATAAACGAACAGGTTTTTGTTCGTTGATTCATGATTTTATCCATTGAATTGTTGTATAAATCTTTACTAGTATTGTGTATACTATCCTCGTTTGACGCGGGAGGTTCCTTTTCCCCGCCGGGGAAATCCGATTCTTTATAAGCAGTCCGTCAATGTTCCATGTTGTTGTTGTATCTTTTGTTCGGACTTGCAGTGTTTGGTAGTTTTTACCTTCATGCATTCAATTCTTGGGTCCTACCAAAAAGGTAATCTCTTGTTATATCAAGTATTATTTTGTGATTTTGATATCCTGTCTTCAAGAGAGAACTTACAGAGGTTTTTATCTGCCTCTCATGTTTACGTGATTGTTGCATTTGTGTACGTAACCACAACTCAAACCAATTTACTACGGCCATTGGTTGCATTTTAATGAGCTTCTTTACTGATTTCTTTATGTAATTAAGAGTGTGTCGATCAACATAGAGATCACGTGCTGGTTTATCGTGAGTGTGTAAACCTATTCACCCACTGTTTATTGTGAAAGTGTGTTATTCTTTGATACACAAATTTCGGTTATTTACATTCTGATTTGTTTGTTTCTCACCATATTGGTTCCATCTGTATACTGTATTACGCTTATAATTCAGATGGAGTTGAGCATTATTTTTATTTCTTCTCTCTGAGAAAATTTAAAATTGTTAGCGTGAGGGTGAGTGTATTTCTCCGGGAAATCTTTAGAAATACTCTCGTTCGACGATACGGAACACGCAAATTCGTGAAGTCGTCTTGACTACCGGTACAGTCTACAAGAACATCACACTGCTCTTTAGCTATGTTCTTACCGTTTCTGCTTCTCGACAACTTGTTCGCGCTAGGTCATTTCAAATTCTAAATTTTTAATTAACCTTACCTTCCTGCCGGTGAGAGACTTTAAATATATTTCCTCTCTTCGGGAATTTTAAATTTCTTTGAGGATATTTCTCGGTTTCGTTGAAATCTCTTTGTTCTGGATGTCGGTGCTGTGACTATTTTTGGGTTATAAATAGTAACATTGTTTGTAAATGTTGATATTCTCTCCTTATAAAACTCCAGTACTGATTTTCGGGTACAGGAGACAAATTACTTCGGGAGAGGTCATATTGTAATCATTCACTGACAGAAAGATCCATAATACCAGTTAGCCCATTGAGCTTATGTGTGATTAGCGTTAGGAACAGTTAATGTGTTCATATCTACTGCGTTCTATTTTCTAAAAGAAGGAAAATAATTATAATCGAATTCGGGGTTACTGCGTTGCAACTCTTTTTCTCGTTTCGCACCTTTACGACGTTACATTACGTCGTCTCGTTGTCCTCGTACACCTGTACGTCGTTTCTCGCCGTTACGTCGTGTACTTTTATAAGTTGTATCCTGCTCTATTTGGAGCATGTATGTACATTATGTTGCGAATGAGGAAATTACTACGTTTATCACACATAACGTTTCTCTCATTTTTCAACGTTCCGGTACGCCATAATGCCGTGTTTCACGTCATTGCTTCATTTGCGAGTTGTATATTTTATATCCATTCATCTTCGTTTTTCGGCACTTCCTTCGAGGCTCCATCGTCGGTCGTCGGCGGGAGCGGAAGTCCGTCCGCTTAGCGTCATCCTTCCATTTATATCAGTTCCTCTCGGGTTTTTCACATGGTGATTTACTTAGGTGCGTCGTTGCACTACGAAGAGAGTTTTGTTCAAGCATTTTTGATTCCGGTTTTGTGTTGAGATAACAAAATTGTGTTGGAATCTACAGTGTTTGGTCTAATACTGTTATATGGAAAATGGATTAGGTCTTTGGATTATGGACGTGGATAGTGATGGACGTCGCCTGGATTGTGAATTACGGTCTAGACGCTTGTAATTTAATTCAGCACAGTTTTTGTGTTGATTTTTGTTTAACTCAGAACCATGTTGACTTTAACACACAAACATTTTGTGTTGAGTTCCGTTTACCTTAGGATTGTGCTTAAACGACACAATGTTTTAAGAAAAGAGAACGTGGTGTACTTGGGGGACAGTTTTTCGATTTTCTCCATCAAGTACTTTATTCCCGTATAGACGGTTGCACCAGTTGTTAGACTTTGACATTATGGTTCTGTCATCATCTTAGGGTTTTTCATTTCTATGCAGGACCTTACTCACTACGTTCGTTTTTTACGGGTTCGGTCTCTGCAGCGGATTTATTTGTCCTGGTGCCGAGGACGTTATGCCGATCCCGACTCTGTCTCTATTTCCCTCGTTGCTGACTTCCTCCTTCATCTTCACCAGGATAGGAAGTTTCATATTAGCTCCATTGTAGGGTATGGATCTGCTCTGGCTAGGGGGTTACGTCTTATCTCTGGTACCGACATTAACCTTAACGATTATATCTCTGCGCTTATTCGCGCCTTCGCCTTAGTCGCGACGTTCTCGCCTACTGTTACCGAAATGGGATATCGGTGTGGTTCTGTGTGCTTTGATTCGTCCGCCCTTTGAACCCTTTCTATCCGCTTCTCTAAAGCTGTGTCCTACAAGGCGGCTTTTCTGGCAGTTTTTTGCTTTGGCGTCTAGAGTGTCTAAACTTCATGCTTTTGTGAGATCTTCCATGACTGGGTCGGCAGATTGGTCTCGCATTTTTTTTCCTTTCGTTCCGTTCCGGAGTTTATCGCCAAAATGAGTCTGTTCGCTTAGGTCCGTGCGCTCAACGGTCGTACTCTATTCCGGCGTTCTCAGACTTCGTACATGGGCTCGAAGGCGACCTTTTGTTTTGCTCTGTACAAGCCATTCGCCACTATCTTACTCGTACCGATTCCGCTCGCGGCTCTCGGCGCCTGTTATTTCAGTCATTTCGCCCGTCTGCAATTGCATGCATGACATTACGAAAATGCCATTGACGCGTGGTTGAAGAAGACCATAAAATGGTCTTATCAATTGGTAATTGACGCCTCCCCGCTACTGTATACTGCTTCTTCCGATGAGATTCGTGCCATCGCTACGCATGGCCTTTATGGAAGAACTTGTCCCTCCATGACATTGTCCAGTCTTGTGTCTGGACAACATACTCCACGTTCGCAAATTTCTATCTGTGTGATATATCAGTGCAATCAGATAGTGTGACCACGCTTGGGCCACTGGGGGCTACCCAGCACGTGGTAATTTATTTCGGAAAAAGAGGGGGGGGGGGTGCAAAATTGTCACCATTGCAGCAAGGCAACCATCTTGCTGTATCATCTCATCTCATCTCTCAATTATATCATTTGTCCACATTCAATGTGATCATCTATGAAGGAAGAAATAAGTCAGATGGACGACCTTGGTCCCTCTAATCATCAGTCTAAGATGCCTGACACTAAATCATCATTGCCTGAAACTATGGTGAGTGTAATCTTTACCTTAACTACGGTTTTGCTTGTGTCTTTCAGGTTGAATCTGACTTCCTTCTGGATGATCTCAGCTGCGTCACCTACGCTCAACTCACAAGACAAGTTGGACGTAAGACGATTGTGGACTGAGAATGGTGTGGCTT
>JAVTVY010012821.1:0-52062 GCA_036873755.1 Hanleya hanleyi
ACATCCTCCATTAATCGTTCAAATGTTGATGGTGAATTTGCTAATCCAAAAGGCATGACAGTAAACTGGTACAAGCCCTGAAAGGTAGTGAAAGTAGTCTTGCCTCTGTCTTTCTCAGAGACTGGGATTTGCCAAAATCCAGAGTTAAGATCCATACAACTAAACCAACGTGATCCAGCTAGGGCATCCAAACATTCGTCTATTCGGGGTAATGGATATGCATCTTTGACTGTAACGTCATTTATCCTTCTGTAATCTACACAGAAACGTGTTGTCCCATCCTTCTTTGGACAAAGAACAATCGGCGATGCCCATGGGCTATTAGAAGGCTCAATGACTCCATTGTCCAACATTTTCTGAAGTTCAACTTTTACTGTTTCTCGTTTTCCAAATGGCAATCTACGGGGAGCCTGTTTAATTGGAGCCGCTGACTCCGTGTTTATTGTGTGCTCTACTCGATCAGTTCTACCTAGATCCACTGATGATTTGGCAAACACATCCTGGAATTTCAATAGTAAAGAAGCAAATTGTTCTCTTTCCTCTTTTTCCAGATGAAGTGAACTTCGTTTCCATAAATCTGCCAGGTAGTCTGGGAGACACTGTGATGCTAATTCATCTGTAGGATTATCTCCATCTGTATTAGTAGCCATGACTGGGCGATTATCCTCGTAGCAGGATCGACATGTTCCTAATCTTGTGTTTTGGTACAATACAACATCACTGTCTCCGTGATTTATTACTAGAATGGCCTGCTTTGCGGACTGCGTATCAACAATACCCTGCACTACCTGGACATTCTTCTTTGCAAGTAATTCCTCTGAGGCTTCTATGATCCCTGTTGGATAGAGGTGTTCTCTCTGTGGTATATCAACTGGAATACAGCAGACAGACCTTGTAGGAATAGTGGTTTGATCATGCACTTGTACATTACATGTCATCTCTGCTTCTCCCCCCACCCAACATTGGATATCTGCCCCTCGAGTCCTAAGTTTCATCCACTTATAGTCAATCTGTTGTATGTGTTCCAGTAGGAAATCCTGACCGAGTATTCCTTCAGTGGTTATTTCACAAACCGTGATAGCCTGCTCGAAAGTAACACCATTAAAGTGTAGGTCAAATATTGCCCATCCATGATGCTTTATTTTCTCCCCATTTGCACCAAGAATATTGGTGGACCCGGCCTGTAGATCTGGTCGAAGTTCTTCAGAGATCCTGTCATAAGCCTGTTTAGACAACAGAGTCATGGTAGAGCCACTGTCTATCAGAAAATCAACAGTGTCGTTCAACCCATCTATGTACCCAGATGTGAAGAAACCATTATCCCATTTGTTTGCACCCTTCTCGAAATGCCCAATGCGGATAGTCCCTCTTTGCTCCACATCCAGTATTTGTGAGTTTTGTTGATCAACATCCTTACTGTTTCCCTCTGATAAAATAGTCCCTCCTACATCAACCAGATCTACACCGGGCCTCCCCACTACCGTCAACCCTCGGCCTACTGAGCTGACGGATTGTCGTTTCCCTGTGCCGTATCTCTGGATTGCTTTAGTACCATACATTCCTCAAAAATGGGACAGCTTCGGAAGTAGTGTTCCGAAGATTGACAGACAAAGCAAGTTCCACTACCCTTAGCCCTATTGTTTGATGGTCGGTAGCCTCGATTTCGCCCAACTTTTTCCAGTTCCTCAACCCTTTGTACCAGCTCAAAATAAGGGGTTTTGCCCTTTGCTGGTGATCTATTATTGCTCCCTGCTTTATCAGCTGTGCCCCATGATTCTGTTGCTCTGATTATTGACTTCTTTTTATCCCTGGTGTCACCCAGTAAGGCTTCAAAACGTTCAATTACATCCACTGCTTCAGATATAGTTGTACAACCCCTGTCGAAGCATCGACACTTCATTTCGACAGTGATACTCTTATAGAGTTGATTCAAAGCGAGAGCTTCTTGTGCTTCAGAATTAAGGGTAGGGTGTGCCTTTTGTGCCATTTGTCTTAGGTCATCACCAAGTTCGGCTATGGTTTCATCTGCTTGGCGCTGTCTTCCCTCTAGCCTAGATAGCCATTTATTTTGATGTCTAGAACTGCCAAATCTTTCTTCCAATTTTCTAGATAAAATGCAGAATGTACGTCTTTCGACTTCAGACAGCCCTATATAGAAGGTTCTTGCGGGCCCTCGTAGACTAGCCGCAAGTGTCAACCCCTTCTCTCTCTCGGACCATACTCCTAATTCCGCACAATCGAGAAAATGGGACAAATATTCCTCCCAGTCCCCCTTACCATCAAAAGGTTCTGGTTTCAGTTTTAGACTTGGATGACCATATCTACCATCACCCCTTCCCTCCCATCGTGAGTAACTGTCGTGTCGTCTACTGCTGGGTCCATCATTGTTGTGGTCCCCCCCCCCCCACCTATTGCATCAATGGTGACCATATTGTTGCTATCATCGTCATCTACGTCATCACTATTGTGTGATATGTCACAATCAACCGGTACATCTCCCTCATGTATATTACGAGGTTTAATTCGAATTTCCGGGTCTGGGCTCTCTGCCATTTTCCTTTAGGTACCTATATTATGCAGTTCTTCTTAGTAGGTTCAGATCACTGGATGCTAATGAAATCTTAGCATCCCACTTCTAGACACCAGTTTGTAAGCCACCTCGGTACTAAGTAGTACGATGCATAAATATAGGAACCATAAACAGGAACTCAACTCGTGATTTGTTAAGACAGGATGATAATGATTTTTATTTGGTACCCGAACTCACAGTTCTGACATTCATCTACTGTAGCTGACCCCTCATTTTGCTATCCACTGTCAACACTCATGCAAGACCCAAGATATATGACATAGATAGATGACACCAGGTTAACTGTGCCTCGGTCCCCGTTTTCTCACTACTAATATCCATATAAGCTAAAAGATATATATATTGGATGACGCCAGGTTGACTGTGCCTTAGTCCCCAAGAACTCACTGCTAATATTCATCTATAGGAGCCTAGATCGCAGTAGATGACATGCTGTGTAACTATATATTTGATATATATAGTTATTCATTATCAATAAAGCTGATAACAATCTGAAGAATCATAGTTTTGTTGTTCTTCTGTTATTTATGTACCTATAATAATTTGGTTGATGTTTTGGGATGATTTGGTTAAGCTAGGTCAAGATGTTGACCATTGCTCGGTTGAAGCCAGAATGACAAACCTGCGATCTGAGCTTCTATTTATAACCTTGCATTATGGGTCACATGACCTATTTCAGCCAATCAGCGATCGCCATTACCGAAGCGGTGACGGGGAGAGTGAACTATTTCTCACATAAGATTGTAATTTCTGGAGTTATAAAGGTATAACATTTTGTGCTCCTCACGTAAATATTGTGCTTTTTAATTATATTAACCATAGAAACTGTTAATTTGATCTAAAGTCGTGAAAATGACAGAAAGCACAAAATCATTATGAGCCAAATGCTGAATTCTGTAGTAAAATATCAACTTTGTCGGTACCCCTTGCCTGTTTAGAGTTTATTTATAAATAATCCAAGACAAATTAACTCAAACTGCATAAATACTCCAAGTCTAGAATAGTTTAACTTTCAAGATATGTAAACAATTAACTCGTAACTCACTTTGTTGTCAATAAATCACTTGAATTTCCCGCTTAGAGAAAATGACGTCACCCTTCACACATGAAGGTAGTACAGCCACGCGAAATAGTTCCAACAATAAATTCAGTAAAATATGTCTACAACATCACCATAAGAGACCTAATTGTACAGTAAACTCTTAATTTACATTTCTAAATAACATTTGATGGCATGACAGACTAGAAAAACAGATATTTCTGACATAAAAATATATCACGTGACCTCAAGTTGATAATGGCGCTGTCGTCAAATGCAGCAAAATGTACAGTGTGACATCGATGAAAATTGTTAAATTTCTGCGACAGAAGAGTATCAACAGTTTGGTCGCGGCTCTAAACATTATCTTTGAGGCTTAAAGAAATAAGGTATGACCTATTTAATTCCTAACAACATGTTTTTGTCCTGAAAATATCAGGTAAACTGGGGCTACAAGCCACAGTCAATAATCTAAAAATAGCACGCAAAGAATGTCAACAACAACAACATTGAACAGCTGATTTGATCAGACAATCATTGAAGTAATACAATCAGGATATTGTCAGAACTGTGCTACCCTTATGTACAACAATAATATAGTAGACAGATAAAACAATCTAATATGCACCGGATATTACAATATTGCATAATCCTAGCTCATTTTCACACAAGGTTCACGTTTAAAAAAGTCAAGATGTTGCCGTCTGACCACGACATTGGCAGACCTGATCAGAAGACATTACGTTACCAAGCTTGTTCTCAAACGTAAAGATGAGATTTCTGGATATTTTCTTCTCGGGAAAGGTGCTCATATATCTATAGACGCCTTTACAGTCCATTTTATGGTTGAAAGGTGGGATATCCGTGAAGTTAAATATTTGTAAATTTCACATTTATGAGTCTTTACGTCTCTGTAAAGGTGCTCATTTTCGCCTTTACATTCCATTTTATGATGGAAAGGTGAGATATCCATGGAGTTTAATATTTGTAAATTTCACATTTATAAATATTTACGTCTCTGTAAAGGTGCTCATGTTCGCCTTTACATTCCATTTTATGATGTAAAGGTGAGATATCCGTGGAGTTTAATATCTGTAAATTTCACATTTATGAATCTTTAAGTCTTTGTAATGTTCTCCTTCCTGACGTAAAGAGTAACTTTCCGACATCTTTCGTTATCACGTAAAGTGGGCCATTTATATGGATTTACGGACTATTAAATTTCTGGTAAAGGTCATCTTGCCTGTCTTTAACGTTTACGTGAAATATGACTGAAAGGTCCGAATAGATGTTCTATAAAGATGGTATTGACATCACCTTTACAAGTATCAGAAAGATGACTTTTCGCGCATAGTTATAAGTGTGCCCACAAATTAACATCACAGGTATTAGCCAGGTTCTTTTTGGTTGTGTATGGATTTGATTGAAATTTGGAGATTATTGAGTACCGGTACCCGTAATTTTATGCGCTTATTAGTCTCAAGAAAACCGGCTTAAAATTAATATTCATACATTGAATACTATTTCACGCTCAACGTCAGGTGAGCAGTCCGTATACAGGAACATTGGGTCGACAGCATCGGAACCGGTATTTCAGTTCTTGTACCGAGGGTTATCTCGGAGAACAGAAAACCGGGCACAGCGATTGGACCATATTCAACTGTGATAAGCCATATGTTGTGACGCGTATTTTCGGTGAAACAAAAATTCTCATTTATCAGTAACGTTTGAGCACTTTGTGTGTGTATAAAGGATATAATAGAGATCGAGATTATTGTGAAATGTTGGTAATTCCAAGCAGTTTAGTTTTTGCTGTAACCTATATTCACACACGAAACGTCGGGATGGCGTATCTTCGGTCTTGAGTATATGATAGTCAGTCATCAACGGATTAGTGGAAAACCGTTGAAATTAAAAACGTTACATCATCTTGTTGAGCCAATGACGTAATTTGCCTATCTTCAACGGTGTAGAATTCCTGAATAAAACTACACTGACAACTGAGCATACATAAGGTATTTCGATCTCCAGTTTTAAATCACCAAAGCATTAATTATCATGACGTTAATATTATTTCCATCACCTACTGACAGAATCTGATACTATTTCAGATTATAACATCTCGTGCCAGTTCTTCGGAAAGAAAATCACTCTTATTCATGCAACACCTAACACGTGGGAATGTATAAACACGAAGTCCATTACGACCTAAGACAGAATTGCTAACTTGTATCAATTCATGTGTGGAGCTACATTGTTGGTGAATACAATGTTGTCATCTGCCACTGCTATCGGGGCAAATGCCGAAACTGCAGTTATATCGGGAATCAAACATTATAAAAAGAGGGAATATATATATGCGGCGATCATCGTCGAAAATCCCCACAACCCCATATAAAATAAAAACGCACAAGAAATGCGATGAAATATGACAGAGAAAAATACTGTGTATTCCGGTCATATGAACAAAATTAGTACAGAATCTGATGTGAGTTATCTATAGGAGTCATTCTTTTGGAGCTTGTGCAAGTGCAATCATCAACACCCGATCGCTTCGATTATTGACGTCATGATTTTTGACACGGCGAGGAAAGGAACACCTGTGCATGAAATGTACATCTCTCGCTCAACGTGGAGGCTATAGGAAAGGCTTTGAGTGTGCGTGTTTATTTAAGACAACGAAAGTCGGCTCTTTGGCCGTTTGAACTGATCATTATTATTAGCTGGAAAACATCAAGTTATCCATATGGATATATAGTTTACTTTTCCTGTTAACACCACCACATACATATATGGATCGCACAATCAGCTAAAGACTAACATGCCAGGCGTGTATCTTTAAGTTGCCGTCTGACCACGACAATGGCAGACCCGGCCAGATCGACGTTACGTTACCAAGCCTATCTGTGACGTCACTGAAAAGACAATCAGCTTCGGTGACGACGTTGTCTTTGTTTATTTTGCGTTAAAAACTTGTGTTCTCTCGGAATGTATTATAGATCTTGTTCAGCGCTAAAAGCGTTTAAGCAGTTTCATGCATTCCATACGTCGACGGCATGGAGTCGCATCAACAATAATGTGTCGGTTTACCGTAACGAGCGGCTTATAAAAAAATATTAACCCTAACTGGGCTGGGGAAAAGACGATTTTGTGAGCGAAATCTCACGCACAGGCTGACTTAAGCTGTATAAAATAAAATTTCCTATCCACAACTTTCGCCAATATATCGGCGCTTATATCTCACAACAGCACATGAAACGTTCACTTTACCCAGACTTATTTTGAATCATTATTCTAAAACGCAATTGTGAAAAAAAAATCACCATGTCAATATTTCGCACTTGACGTTGGAAGACCAGGTCGCGTAGGTCTATACGTTGGTGGGACGAATGATCAACATAGTTATAAGTTTGCCCCCAAATTAACATCACAGGTATTATCAAGGTTCTTTATGGTTGTGTATGGATTAGAATGAAATTTGGCGATAAAATTTCTCAAAAATATTTTGGATCTCATATGCCAAGTTTCACAGTTGAAAGAAAAATCAGCGCCGATAGATTCCAAACGTCGCGGATAGGAAATATATGTTACAGTTTATTCCCATGCACGTTACTCCTGAACGAATTAGCAAACATTAATAATTGAAAATCCTGGGCTCTTTCTGATTAGTTGTATTGCGTAATCCTAGCTTATTTTCACACCAGGTCCACGTTTAAAGTCAAAATGTTGCTGTCTGACCACGACATTGGTAGACCCGACCAAAACGACGTTACGTTACCAAGCGTGTCTGTGACGTCACTCAAAAGACAATCGGCTTCAGTGACGTTGGTGACGCCGTTGTCTTCGTTTATTCTGGCATAGAAACTTGTCCTCTCGAAATGTATTACATAGATCTTGTTCAGCGTTATAAGTGTTTGGGCAATTTCATGCATTCCATATAAGTCGATGAAATGGAGACGCATCAACAATAATGCGTCGGTTTACCGTAACAACCGGCTTCTAAAACAAAATTAATCCTAACTGAGCTGGGGCAAGGACGATTTCGCGAGCCAAATCTCACCCCCCAGGCTAACTTACACGCCTTGTAAAATAGAATTTCCTATCTGCGACCTTTTCTCCAATATATCGGCGCTTATTATTCTCACAACATTACATGAAACCATTCACATCATTCTAAGTTATTTTGAATCATGGTTCTAAAGGCAAATTTAAAAAAAAACCCACGTATGTTCGTGAGCCGAAAAATCAACATAGTTTAGTGTACCTCCAAGTAAACATCACGAAAATTGGAAAGGTTATTTATGGTTGTGGATTTGACTGAAACTTTGACATAAAATATAAAAGTGGTTTGAATATGGTATGCCAAGTTTCACAGTTGAGAGAATAATCAGCGCCGATAGAATCCGAACGTCACGGATAGGAATTATATGTTACACACGTTTGGACACGCATGTGCGTTACCCCTGAAGGAATTTGCAAACATTAATAATTGAAACTGTTGGACGTTTTCTAGTTATTATATTGCATAATCCTAGCTCATTTTCACACAAGGTTCACGTTTAAAAAAGTCAAGATGTTGCCGTCTGACCACGACATTGGCAAACCTGATCAGAAGACATTACGTTACCAAGCTTGTTCTCAAACGTAAAGATGAGATTTCTGGATATTTTCTTCTCGGGAAAAGGTGCTCATATATCTATAGACGCCTTTACAGTCCATTTTATGGTTGAAAGGTGGGATATCCGTGAAGTTAAATATTTGTAAATTTCACATTTATGAGTCTTTACGTCTCTGTAAAGGTGCTCATTTTCGCCTTTACATTCCATTTTATGATGGAAAGGTGAGATATCCATGGAGTTTAATATTTGTAAATTTCACATTTATAAATATTTACGTCTCTGTAAAGGTGCTCATGTTCGCCTTTACATTCCATTTTATGATGTAAAGGTGAGATATCCGTGGAGTTTAATATCTGTAAATTTCACATTTATGAATCTTTAAGTCTTTGTAATGTTCTCCTTCCTGACGTAAAGAGTAACTTTCCGACATCTTTCGTTATCACGTAAAGTGGGCCATTTATATGGATTTACGGACTATTAAATTTCTGGTAAAGGTCATCTTTCCTGTCTTTAACGTTTACGTGAAATATGACTGAAAGGTCCGAATAGATGTTCTAAAGATGGTATTGACGTCACCTTTACAAGTATCAGAAAGATGACTTTTCGCGCAGTCAGGCGGCGTATAGGCCTATGTCTTCGGGCCGATTGATCAGCATAGTTATAAGTGTGCCCACAAATTAACATCACAGGTATTAGCCAGGTTCTTTTTGGTTGTGTATGGATTTGATTGAAATTTGGAGATTATTGAGTACCGGTACCCGTAATTTTATGCGCTTATTAGTCTCAAGAAAACCGGCTTAAAATTAAAGGAAATCAATACATTGAATACTATTTCACGCTCAACGTCAGGTGAGCAGTCCGTATACAGGAACATTGGGTCGACAGCATCGGAACCGGTATTTCAGTTCTTGTACCGAGGGTTATCTCGGAGAACAGAAAACCGGGCACAGCGATTGGACCATATTCAACTGTGATAAGCCATATGTTGTGACGCGTATTTTCGGTGAAACAAAAATTCTCATTTATCAGTAACGTTTGAGCACTTTGTGTGTGTATAAAGGATATAATAGAGATCGAGATTATTGTGAAATGTTGGTAATTCCAAGCAGTTTAGTTTTTGCTGTAACCTATATTCACACACGAAACGTCGGGATGGCGTATCTTCGGTCTTGAGTATATGATAGTCAGTCATCAACGGATTAGTGGAAAACGGTTGAAATTAAAAACGTTATATCATCTTGTTGAGCCAATTAAGTAATTTGCCTATCTTCAACGGTGTAGAATTCCTGAATAAAACTATACTGACAACTGAGCATACATAAGGTATTTCGATCTCCAGTTTTAAATCACCAAAGCATTAATTATCATGACGTTAATATTATTTCCATCACCTACTGACAGAATCTGATACTATTTCAGATTATAACATCTCGTGCCAGTTCTTCGGAAAGAAAATCACTCTTATTCATGCAACACCTAACACGTGGGAATGTATAAACACAAAGTCCATTACGACCTAAGACAGAATTGCTAACTTGTATCAATTCATGTGTGGAGCTACATTGTTGGTGAATACAATGTTGTCATCTGCCACTGCTATCGGGGCAAATGCCGAAACTGCAGTTATATCGGGAATCAAACATTATAAAAAGAGGGAATATATATATGCGGCGATCATCGTCGAAAATCCCCACAACCCCATATAAAATAAAAACGCACAAGAAATGCGATGAAATATGACAAGAGAAAAATACTGTGTATTCCGGTCATATGAAAAAAATTAGTACAGATGTGAGTTATCTATAGGAGTCATTCTTTTGGAGCTTGTGCAAGTGCAATCATCAACACCCGATCGCTTCGATTATTGACGTCATAACTTTTGACACGGCGAGGAAAGGAACACCTGTGCATGAAATGTACATCTCTCGCTCAACGTGGAGGCTATAGGAAAGGCTTTGAGTGTGCGTGTTTATTTAAGACAACGAAAGTCGGCTCTTTGGCCGTTTGAACTGATCATTATTATTAGCTGGAAAACATCAAGTTATCCATATGTATATATAGTTTACTTTTCCTGTTAACACCACCACATACATATATGGATCGCACAATCAGCTAAAGACTAACATGCCAGGCGTGTATCTTTAAGTTGCCGTCTGACCACGACAATGGCAGACCCGGCCAGATCGACGTTACGTTACCAAGCCTATCTGTGACGTCACTGAAAAGACAATCAGCTTCGGTGACGACGTTGTCTTTGTTTATTTTGCGTTAAAAACTTGTGTTCTCTCGGAATGTATTATTATAGATCTTGTTCAGCGCTAAAAGCGTTTAAGCAGTTTCATGCATTCCATACGTCGACGGCATGGAGTCGCATCAACAATAATGTGTCGGTTTACCGTAACGAGCGGCTTATAAAAAAATATTAACCCTAACTGGGCTGGGGAAAAGACGATTTTGTGAGCGAAATCTCACGCACAGGCTGACTTAAGCTGTATAAAATAAAATTTCCTATCCACAACTTTCGCCAATATATCGGCGCTTATATCTCACAACAGCACATGAAACGTTCACTTTACCCAGACTTATTTTGAATCATTATTCTAAAACGCAATTGTGAAAAAAAAATCACCATGTCAATATTTCGCACTTGACGTTGGAAGACCAGGTCGCGTAGGTCTATACGTTGGTGGGACGAATGATCAACATAGTTATAAGTTTGCCCCCAAATTAACATCACAGGTATTATCAAGGTTCTTTATGGTTGTGTATGGATTAGAATGAAATTTGGCGATAAAATTTCTCAAAAATATTTTGGATCTCATATGCCAAGTTTCACAGTTGAAAGAAAAATCAGCGCCGATAGATTCCAAACGTCGCGGATAGGAAATATATGTTACAGTTTATTCCCATGCACGTTACTCCTGAACGAATTAGCAAACATTAATAATTGAAAATCCTGGGCTCTTTCTGATTAGTTGTATTGCGTAATCCTAGCTTATTTTCACACCAGGTCCACGTTTAAAGTCAAAATGTTGCTGTCTGACCACGACATTGGTAGACCCGACCAAAACGACGTTACGTTACCAAGCGTGTCTGTGACGTCACTCAAAAGACAATCGGCTTCAGTGACGTTGGTGACGCCGTTGTCTTCGTTTATTCTGGCATAGAAACTTGTCCTCTCGAAATGTATTACATAGATCTTGTTCAGCGTTATAAGTGTTTGGGCAGCCAATTTCATGCATTCCATATAGGTCGATGAAACGGAGACGCATCAACAATAATGCGTCGGTTTACCGTAACAACCGGCTTCTAAAACAAAATTAATCCTAACTGAGCTGGGCAAGGACGATTTCGCGAGCCAAATCTCACCCCCCAGGCTAACTTACACGCCTTGTAAAATAGAATTTCCTATCTGCGACCTTTTCTCCAATATATCGGCGCTTATTATTCTCACAACATTACATGAAACCATTCACATCATTCTAAGTTATTTTGAATCATGGTTCTAAAGGCAAATTTAAAAAAAACCCACGTATGTTCGTGAGCCGAAAAATCAACATAGTTTAGTGTACCTCCAAGTAAACATCACGAAAATTGGAAAGGTTATTTATGGTTGTGGATTTGACTGAAACTTTGACATAAAATATAAAAGTGGTTTGAATATGGTATGCCAAGTTTCACAGTTGAGAGAATAATCAGCGCCGATAGAATCCGAACGTCACGGATAGGAATTATATGTTACACACGTTTGGACACGCATGTGCGTTACCCCTGAAGGAATTTGCAAACATTAATAATTGAAACTGTTGGACGTTTTCTAGTTATTATATTGCATAATCCTAGCTCATTTTCACACAAGGTTCACGTTTAAAAAAGTCAAGATGTTGCCGTCTGACCACGACATTGGCAGACCTGATCAGACGACATTACGTTACCAAGCTTGTTCTCAAACGTAAAGATGAGATTTCTGGATATTTTCTTCTCGGGAAAGGTGCTCATATATCTATAGACGCCTTTACAGTCCATTTTGTGGTTGAAAGGTGGGATATCCGTGAAGTTAAATATTTGTAAATTTCACATTTATGAGTCTTTACGTCTCTGTAAAGGTGCTCATGTTCGCCTTTACATTCCAGATATCCGTGGAGTTTAATATCTGTAAATTTCACATTTATAAATCTTTAAGTCTTTGTAATGTTCTCCTTCCTGACGTAAAGAGTAACTTTCCGACATCTTTCGTTATCACGTAAAGTGGGCCATTTATATGGATTTACGGACTATTAAATTTCTGGTAAGGGTCATCTTTCCTGTCTTTAACGTTTACGTGAAATATGACTGAAAGGCCCGAATAGATGTTCTAAAGATGGTATTGACATCACCTTTACAAGTATCAGAAAGATGACTTTTCGCGCAGTCAGGCGGCGTATAGGCCTATGTCTTCGGGCCGACTGATCAGCATAGTTATAAGTGTGCCCACAAATTAACATCACAGGTATTAGCCAGGTTCTTTTTGGTTGTGTATGGATTTGATTGAAATTTGGAGATTATTGAGTACCGGTACCCGTAATTTTATGCGCTTATTAGTCTCAAGAAAACCGGCTTAAAATTAAAGGAAATCAATACATTGAATACTATTTCACGCTCAACGTCAGGTGAGCAGTCCGTATACAGGAACATTGGGCCGACAGCATCGGAACCGGTATTTCAGTTCTTGTACCGAGGGTTATCTCGGAGAACAGAAAACCGGGCACAGCGATTGGACCACATTCAACTGTGATAAGCCATATGTTGTGACGCGTATTTTCGGTGAAACAAAAATTCTCATTTATCAGTAACGTTTGAGCACTTTGTGTGTGTATAAAGGATATAATAGAGATCGAGATTATTATGAAATGTTGGTAATTCCAAGCAGTTTAGTTTTTGCTGTAACCTATATTCACACACGAAACGTCGGGATGGCGTATCTTCGGTCTTGAGTATATGATAGTCAGTCATCAACGGATTAGTGGAAAACGGTTGAAATTAAAAACGTTATATCATCTTGTTGAGCCAATTAAGTAATTTGCCTATCTTCAACGGTGTAGAATTCCTGAATAAAACTATACTGACAACTGAGCATACATAAGGTATTTCGATCTCCAGTTTTAAATCACCAAAGCATTAATTATCATGACGTTAATATTATTTCCATCACCTACTGACAGAATCTGATACTATTTCAGATTATAACATCTCGTGCCAGTTCTTCGGAAAGAAAATCACTCTTATTCATGCAACACCTAACACGTGGGAATGTATAAACACGAAGTCCATTACGACCTAAGACAGAATTGCTAACTTGTATCAATTCATGTGTGGAGCTACATTGTTGGTGAATACAATGTTGTCATCTGCCACTGCTATCGGGGCAAATGCCGAAACTGCAGTTATATCGGGAATCAAGCATTATAAAAAGAGGGAATATATATATGCGTCGATCATCGTCGAAAATCCCCACAACCCCATATAAAATAAAAACGCACAAGAAATGCGATGAAATATGACAAGAGAAAAATACTGTGTATTCCGGTCTTATGAAAAAAATTAGTACAGATGTGAGTTATCTATAGGAGTCATTCTTTTGGAGCTTGTGCAAGTGCAATCATCAACACCCGATCGCTTCGATTATTGACGTCATGACTTTTGACACGGCGAGGAAAGGAACACCTGTGCATGAAATGTACATCTCTCGCTCAACGTGGAGGCTATAGGAAAGGCTTTGAGTGTGCGTGTTTATTTAAGACAACGAAAGTCGGCTCTTTGGCCGTTTGAACTGATCATTATTATTAGCTGGAAAACATCAAGTTATCCATATGGATATATAGTTTACTTTTCCTGTTAACACCACCACATACATATATGGATCGCACAATCAGCTAAAGACTAACATGCCAGGCGTGTATCTTTAAGTTGCCGTCTGACCACGACAATGGCAGACCCGGCCAGATCGACGTTACGTTACCAAGCCTATCTGTGACGTCACTGAAAAGACAATCAGCTTCGGTGACGACGTTGTCTTTGTTTATTTTGCGTTAAAAACTTGTGTTCTCTCGGAATGTATTATAGATCTTGTTCAGCGCTAAAAGCGTTTGAGCAGTTTCATGCATTCCATACGTCGACGGCATGGAGTCGCATCAACAATAATGTGTCGGTTTACCGTAACGAGCGGCTTATAAAAAAATATTAACCCTAACTGGGCTGGGGAAAAGACGATCTTGTGAGCGAAATCTCACGCACAGGCTGACTTAAGCTGTATAAAATAAAATTTTCTATCCACAACTTTCGCCAATATATCGGCGCTTATATCTCACAACAGCACATGAAACGTTCACTTTACCCAGACTTATTTTGAATCATTATTCTAAAACGCAATTGTGAAAAAAAAATCACCATGTCAATATATCGCACTTGACGTTGGAAGACCAGGCCGCGTAGGCCTATACGTTGGTGGGACGAATGATCAACATAGTTATAAGTTTGCCCCCAAATTAACATCACAGGTATTATCAAGGTTCTTTATGGTTGCGTATGGATTAGAATGAAATTTGGCGATAAAATTTCTCAAAAATATTTTGGATCTCATATGCCAAGTTTCACAGTTGAAAGAAAAACCAGCGCCGATAGATTCCAAACGTCGCGGATAGGAAATATATGTTACAGTTTATTCCCATGCACGTTACTCCTGAACGAATTAGCAAACATTAATAATTGAAAATCCTGGGCTCTTTCTGATTAGTTGTATTGCGTAATCCTAGCTTATTTTCACACCAGGTCCACGTTTAAAGTCAAAATGTTGCTGTCTGACCACGACATTGGTAGACCCGACCAAAACGACGTTACGTTACCAAGCGTGTCTGTGACGTCACTCAAAAGACAATCGGCTTCAGTGACGTTGGTGACGCCGTTGTCTTCGTTTATTCTGGCATAGAAACTTGTTCTCTCGAAATGTATTACATAGATCTTGTTCAGCGTTATAAGTGTTTGGGCAATTTCATGCATTCCATAGAAGTCGATGAAATGGAGACGCATCAACAATAATGCGTCGGTTTACCGTAACAACCGGCTTCTTAAACAAAATTAATCCTAACTGAGCTGGGGCAAGGACGATTTCGCGAGCCAAATCTCACCCCCCAGGCTAACTTACACGCCTTGTAAAATAGAATTTCCTATCTGCGATCTTTTCTCCAATATATCGGCGCTTATTATTCTCACAACATTACATGAAACCATTCACATTATTCTAAGTTATTTTGAATCATGGTTCTAAAGGCAAATTTAAAAAAAAGCCCACGTATGTTCGTGAGCCGAAAAATCAACATAGTTTAGTGTACCTCCAAGTAAACATTACGAAAATTGGAAAGGTTATTTATGGTTGTGGATTTGACTGAAACTTTGACATAAAATATAAAAGTGGTTTGAATATGGTATGCCAAGTTTCACAGTTGAGAGAATAATCAGCGCCGATAGAATCCGAACGTCACGGATAGGAATTATATGTTACACACGTTTGGACACGCATGTGCGTTACCCCTGAAGGAATTTGCAAACATTAATAATTGAAACTGTTGGACGTTTTCTAGTTATTATATTGCATAATCCTAGCTCATTTTCACACAAGGTTCACGTTTAAAAAAGTCAAGATGTTACGACATTGGCAGACCTGATCAGAAGACATTACGTTACTAAGCACTACACGAAACTCTCGATTTGATATTATTTGATATTACCACTAAATATAAGGTGAATATAACTGTTATATTTGCAAAAGTTTAAACGGACCTGTAAATATTAACATATGTGGATATAATTTGCATGCTTTTAACATACACATCAGGGCCATGGTGTACGTATGGTGTTTAAATGGAAAGACAAATATAGACAAATGTATTTAAACGACAGGTCAACGCAGAACATATATGGTATGATATTGTATTACCTACTGCAGTAAATAAATGTCGTTGCTTCATTATTTGCCAGTGCTGTAAATGTGCATCATTTGCCATATATTTCACTTATATGCGCCATACATTTTCTATTATATTTACCGTTTGTGGACATTAGATATTGCAGCTTGGACAGGCCCTTATGACACAGCATAACGTACACAGTACAGAGTTATGCAAATAATTATATTTTATTCAATTATATACGCCACACTGGGACATCATGTGCAAATTAAACCGATTAATTTGCAGACTTTTAATATACGGCAGGTGAGTTGATAAATATTTCGGTTATATTTCACTCTGTGAGATTTGTACTTCGCAGGAAATTAAATGTAACAATACTATTCACCATATATTCTCTACTGCATGGAACGGTGGCTCATATAATTGATACATGAGCAAAGTTATACCACATAGACAAATTTAATCAAACAGATGAGTTTTATCAACTAAACATTTACCAAATTGCAAATATAATCTCACATTTGAATAATATTTGATAGTATGATACAGACAACTGTATGTTATGGAAATGTAATCGTTTTATTTACAACGTTGCGACATCGATGTGAATTATTATTGCATAGTTCAGTAATAATTGCTGAGAATCGGTATAATTTGAACGTATCAGTAGCCTCATATAGCGCAAGCACATTTCGAAAGCATTTGATGACACCGGGATTGAGCACCTGTGGTGACTGTTAAATGCTTGTAGTTACTTAGTCATGATCCTGGTATAAATAGTTTAGGTAGCACTTCCCATATCGAAACGGATCATATAATTTGGCATAATTGAACACAAGCAATTATCACAGCCCAGCAGATAGTGAATTTTATCTAGACAATAGATGCATAATCGAAGTTTATTAACTTGTATATACGGGTTTTTCTTATATAGTGCGATTTTTAACACACGGCAATCTGTATTTATATCCTTTATGCTGATTTTCATAAAGTATGTAGTTAATTCATTGTTAATACGAGTGCTTCATTATTTACAAGTCTGATGTGTTATGTGTACTTAAAACAAGTACATTAATTCCTTCCTGAAAATACAAAATGATTATGAAAATCCTCTATATATCATTCCTGGGAAACATATCTGGAAACATGATTTGAGGAAAAAATCAGCCAGAATGAGCCGGGGAAGTTGCAGTTCGATATAAGACAGCTTTTGTAGAGTTTTATTCAGTTAGATCTGCCAGAAAGATGTTATCTGACAAGGTTGGTAAATATTTAGCTTGCTGGATTCAAGGATCATTGGTGATTATTTAATCATTGGTGTCTAATCGCTTTGTCACGCTGGCATATTGTTAGCCTGTCTGTAGGCTAAGCTTGAGCAAACAAATGTATGAGGCTTAATATATTATGTAACTTCTTATCGGATGCCTTCTCTTCTCAACATACAATTGTGGCGGCTGAATCCAAACTGTATTTCGTCACTGGTCACTGATTAGTGGTGAAATGACTGGTCTGGAGTAGATAATGGTTCTGTTTTCGTCAACTTTTGTACAACACCGGAACAAAGCCTACCTATATCAATTTAACATTTCCATCAGTTACACCACAGAAACATAGCATTCTGACTAGGACTCAAACAGATTATTATATTGCTTGTATAGTGGCAGGCAAGATTACCAAGTAATACGATCATATTGTTCGGGTAACGGCAGTTATTCTGTTGATAAATTGCATAAATATGTTCATTCTTGCTCACTGTGGTATACATAACATAGTCTTGTTACAGGCACATGCGATATGTCACGACCACAGTATGTCAGTTCGAAATGATAATTCGACCTAAAGCGAGACCAGAGAAACAGCTTCAGTGAAGACTTTCAGAAGAGAAAAAAATTGACAAATTCATTGTATATGCAGATTTAGAATTTTCCTACTGTTTTTGCTTTCTCATTCGTTTTAATATCACCATTTCAGATAATTGTGAAACCTCACCGATCTCGCATACCAACAAAGAGTGGATTCACTTAAATAAAACAACACTGAATGTTTGTTTCCGCCATTCGATATTCCCGTATAGCAGCACGGTACTGCAATACTCATCATCCCGAATCATTGTTCATCTGACAAAGCCGAACCATGACAGAGAACGAATTCACCAGGACGAAGCATAGAAGCTCGACTCTGAATGTTTTGAGTTGATGGAAATAGAGAACTGATGATGACAAATATGAGAATAAATGAATGCAAATTGAAGAATTACTTTCTTTTATAATATTCCAAAAATAATTACGTCCCCTGTGGTCTACTATTTGTTTTCCACGTAACACGTTATGGAATATTATAAAGGGAGGCAGGTCTTCTCTTTCATTCATTTGTTATAATTTTAATCATCCTCAGTTCTCTAATTCCATCAACTCAAACATTCAAATTCAAGATCCCGTGGGACGAAGATCATAATATGCTGTTCAAACAGCTTCGTGACCTCATGACCGTCCCGAATATGCCCATACACTGCGAAAAAGATTGTGTCGAAACCATTTTAGCACCAGAATTGAGCTGAAAATAACACAAATGGGTGTTAGAATAAACACAACTTTGTGGTGATATATGAATTTTAATACAAAACTATTTGAGCGAATCAAACGTCAGCCAATGTGATGTATATTTCGTCTCCTTTGTTTGAAGTTACATGTTCGTCTCCGTATATTTGTTTTGACTTTGGAGACCCCCGATGTAGTATCCTCTCGTAACTTCGAAGAGTTTGTCCTCCATCCTTTTATCCGCATGAACTAGGCCTTCCTCAAAATATACTGAGATACCATGAAGGTGGTGTATCACACACGAACGCCGTCCGTTCAGTGGCTCTCTTTTTAAAAGGACGTTTCGAGTAATAGCTGTACTGCTCACATCTACATGCAGGGCTGGCAATCTTAATAAATTAATATTCTATCAAAGCTTTCCAATCTCTTATGCCGCTATATAGAACCTTACTTATTTCAGTTGAACTTGGTGCTCCGAGAGCCCATGAATTAACAGCCTTATAACATCACGGCCGTATTTGGACTAATCCTCTTACCCAAAGACCACATATCTATCTCGGATTATGTCGACACAATGACTGGACAGCGGCGATATCAAAATGTATCCCAAATGAGTTCTTCTGATTCGGCTGAGCCAATCAAAATTACTCCACCATTAATGTCTGCTTCAAAGCACTATGAATAGTTCTCAGGACTGTGGTTGTCGCTCGAGTTACTGCAAGCCGGTTAGATCCCACAAGCCAAATATCCAAATGGTGGAGCAGATGGGATTTATTGTTAGTTAGATTGGCAGAACTGGTTACCTGCATTATGGAGGGTGTGCATGCTGTACTTTCCACAAGCGAATTCGGGTTTGCTCATAAAGTGTTTCAAACCACGAGTTTGCTTGAGGAAAGAACATCACAAAGACGAGATCAAAAGTAAAACTTTTGCATTTGTATCTAAGTTTTATTCATGTTCTATTTACAACAGTCATAGCTATCCGGATGCAAAGAAATCGAGAAAACGAATATACAAATAAAAATGGTATGATTTGCGATTTTCATCTTATATCCTAGCTGCGACCAAAGATGAAAGCAGAATCTAATATCGGCATACCAGTCAGAAGAATGTTATCGGCTTTACGAAAGCTTTGCCAAATCATCATGAATATACAAATATAACTGTCCATTTTAATTAGTCGTCTACAATGGAGCCTGTCAAACATCAATTGTTATCTGCATAAATTTACTTTCTGTGCAGTGAGTAAAAAATTGACCTTCACAGACTGACCATCATTACTCCGTGATATTGATAATATATTACGCTTGAAATAAATTTGAAATTTTCTGCATATGAATTATGTACTATAGTTTGATGCACCGGGGTTCATTTCATAGAAAGACGTCATATTGTATTCGTGTTCCAGTTGACAAAGATTGATACCCTATAAAGTAATAACAGGTGGCTCCTGGGTGTGCTGTTTATATCCCCTGTGCAGTGAAATTGCCGAATGATAAACCGCACACACGTCTATGACCGTACACCACATCTTTGACCTTTGTGTCCGTGAAAACGAACACAGTAGGGTATCTGCCTATGTAATTAAGCCCTGGTACATGAAACTACAGCAGTGGAGTTTTATTTATGGAGAGAATTACAAAGTTATTTCAGGCGTGAAACATCATCAATATCAGAGAGTAATGGTAGTCATTTTGTAGAGTTCGGTTTGTTATATACGCTGCAAAAAAAAACGGGTAATTTTTGCAGAGTTAGCTAAGGTATTGATTTTCGAGACGCTCCAAAGTAGACGACTAATTAAAACGGACAAACTTTAACACACAGTTTTACTCATTATTTGGCAATCTAAACTATACACAGTTGAATAATAAATTTTACATAAAATCCAACTGACGAAACGCGAAGTAAACAAGAGCTGTACAAGTAATGTCACTGACCACAGCGTGCTGAAATTATATGTATCATATTGACCTACAATAGAACAATCATTTCCTAGCAGAAGTAGCAATAGTATGGAAAGGTGACATGGAAAAATCATCTAAGTTTCGAACTAACTATATAGGTTTATTGTAGTGATTATGCACATGCACATGCATAATGAGAAAACGACACTAATGTATAAAACGTTAAGGAAAACTTCAACGATCAAGTTCAATATCAAGAGAAGAAAGTACCGAATATTTAGATTGAAATTCCGCAAGCAAATACTACAAAGGGTCGAGAGATAAAATATAGTCCAAAGAAATATGGAAATCACATATATATATTTTCGTTCAAGTTTTGTTTTCCATATTGTTTTTTATTTTTTCGAAATATTCAAAAGTTCAAAATGACGTTTCCTCGTCCTCAGAGTTGAGTGGACCGACCTGTAGAGCCCACTCGGGTGCATCATCTGGAGGCATTTTGGAGCTGCGCTCGCCCACTTTTCGGTCGCAATACGGTGCCCCTCCCCGGAGTTTAGCTGCGATCTTCCTCGCGCGCTTATCTAAAGCTGCATATGGTGCATATTATAGACCCAGACATACATGAATGGGGCATATTGTAGACCTAATTGTAATGGCATTCATCTGCAATATGTGAAGGAATTGTTTTTATGACAAAATATATAATCTATGTATGTATTAGCAGTGTACAATTGTGTGCTGTCCTAAGTGTTTTATGGGGTGGATGGAGGGTGTCTGGTTCCATGCTGCTTCAAAGATTTCTTCTTTGAAGTAGCAAGAATGTAACCTGTCTGTATGGCAAGCCAAAGTGCTTTTTATTCCGAATTTCCGATATCAGAAATTGAATTCCCGATATGGGAAATTCTAATTTCCGATATCGGAAATTGCAATTCCAGATATCAGAAATAGAATTTCCGATATCGGGAATTAGAATTTCCCATATCGGAAATTCAGTGACAATTTCCGATATCAGGAATTCAATTTCTGATATCGGAAATAGAATTTCTCATATCGGAAATTGTCACTGAATTTCAGATATCGGAAATGAAAGCTCTGGAAGCTTTACTTAACCTAGAATTGCAATTTTCGATATCGGAAATTCAGTGACAATTTCCGATATCGGAAATTCCATTTCCGATATCGGGAATTGAATTTCCGATATCAGGAATTGAATTTCCGATATCAGGAATTGAATTTCCGATATCGGAAATTGTCTCCGAATTTCCGATATCGGAAATTGCAATTCTCGATTTCCGATATCGAAAATTCTAATTCCTGATATCGGGAATTGCAATTTCCGATATCGGGAATTGCAATTTCCTATATCGGAAATTGAATTTCCGATATCGAGAATTCAATTTCCGATATCAGAAATTGAAGGACATGAATTTCCGATATCGGAAATTTTAATTCCGATATCGGAAATTCTCGAATAATTCCGAAAGCACTTTGGCTTGCCATATGTCTGGGTGGTGCTTACATGGTTCGTGGCTATATGACTGAAACAATGTTGAAAGTTATATTGAATCCTATGCACTCGCTCACTCACTTGTGTCAAAATATATTGTATATAAGCTTAGTCTTCCCGAAGAATTGAGTAGTATATACTGTTAAATTTTGGGACATGAATTTTGTTTGAAACATGTGAACTAACACACAGGGGCTTATTACCGTTGTTAATTGGTTAATTAGGTTGATTACACAAGGTGATTTATTCCCTACCTCGACCCTCCTCCCTGTAATCAACCTAATTAACCAATTAATAACGGTAACGAGGCCCTGTGGACTAACATGTAAATATGCATGATACAAGCGAAATGCAAGTGAGGGTTTAATGCAAGCGCTCAGAGTGTTGAATCGATCGTTTCACATTTGGATATCCCTTCTTGCACACGCAGGTGCTGATACCATCTTATCGGTACCCAAAATGGTGAAACCACAGAAATACGAAATGGCACACTTCAACAAAATTCAAGTCAATGCTTTAACAATAAAACTCTGCCATAGCACTGGCAGGTGCATTGAGACAGCAGTTCACATCAGTTTTTTTTCACCCATTCTTTCCTATCTATTTAGCATGGGTTTGTTAGCATGTAAGCTTATCACTTATCCTATTGTTCCAGGAAAGGACCATTTTGCTTACATTTATAATAATTCTGGCAACTTCAGGTCAAAGATAAACCAGTTATCATTATTAAAATATTTCCTATGGACACATGTGAAAGGGAAGACATTGGATGTATCAACTGCTGTACATGTAAACTGCTCTCTCAATGTGACTGCCAGTGATATTGGTGCAGCATTCACTCCGGCTTCTCGGTATATTGTTAAAGGAATAATTTGAATTTTGTGCAAGTGGGGTATTAGAGCTGACAAATATCCCAGTTTAACCAAATCTGTCATAATTTTGTTTCTTTCGAAGACATATTTTCACAAATTATCGTCAGTCAGTTTTTAGCTGAAATGACTGTAAGTGTATAAGATCCATAAGACTTTCGACATTCGATTTATTTTCAATGAGTGCAATTAGGGAGTCTTCATCGATACCTAAATTAAAGAGCTGTGTCAGCTGTGGACATCTGTTCTAAATATTTAGAACAAATTTTATTTAACAATGTAATGTTGAAAAGTTATGTGCATATGAATAAAAGTTTCATACAGATGGGGAACAGTCCTGCCAGCATAGCTTAAACTGTTTTTCTCTTTAAAGAGAGGTGGAATATCATGCCACATCACTTCTGAATGAAAGGTCACTTCCAGTAAAGGGGTTGCCATTGCAATGTAGAGAGGTCACTTCCAGTTGAGTGACTGGCGGAGAAAACGTAAATCTTGGAATTTCATGAAAAAGAAAAATGTGAAAAACACTCAGCCACGTGGATAGAACTGGGCTAACCCTGGGTCATGAAGGGTCTCAACTTGAAGCGCGCTTCAATGTCGGTCAGGTGACTGAAGGGGAATCAAAAGACTAGGAATTCCTCCCCTTAAAACAGACTTTGCAGGGTGTACAAAATCTGGAAAATGGACTTCACATGAATCCATGAGTATTTTTTTCTTCTTGTGGCGCAAATTATAGTGTGTGGATATTTGTTCGATCTCTTGCAAGCTGAAGCGTACTTTGGGAGTGGTCTCGAAGACATTGGTTGAATTTCACAGGAAAGTGACGAAGTGCATCACCATGAAGCATTGAGGTGTACTTTTTGGCAAAGGGTGGGCCATCCTGGGTCCAAATGGGCTGTGCAGGGTCTCATCTTGAAGCACTCGTGGAGTAGACTACGCCTGGCGTGAATCGAAAATGACGTCACGGTTCGCATGCGCAGTTGAGAAGTATTACTGAAAGGATATTTTGGGGTGCACAGCGGTAAATGGGCTTTGCAAGGCATCATATTGAAGCGGTCGTGGAGTAGACTACAACTGGGGGTTTTGAAATGGAGATGACGTCATGAAGAGCCCAGGAGCAGTAGCGAAGGGGGCATCTTTGGGGTGTGTTTGAGCTATACAGGGGCCATTCCTGGTCTCAATGCGTGATGGAGGGTCTCGTCTTGAAGCCCTCGTGACTACTAATATCCAAACCAATTGTATTCTCTACCACATGTGTAGTGTCAAATTTAGGACAGTATACCAATTGTCATTCTCATGTCATCAGATTGTATATTCCCTATTGTTATGTTGTTTATCGACGGTTTCGAGTTTAAAAACTCTGACGTTGGGAGAATGACTAATTGTGTACTACTTGACCATGATGCATGGCAAGTAAAATTATGATGTTTGTTATTTGTCTGTGAAAGGATGATTTTTATATAAATTTCCCAGTGAAAGCCCCACATTTAGGCAAGGCCTTCCCCGTTTTTTTGTTGTTTTTTTTTGTTTTTTTAATTTGAGCTGCAAGAAGCCCGTTTGGGAGATTTTTACTCATCGTATATAAATCTGTCAGAAGGTCCGGTTACTCACAGGTATGTGTATTCCGATATGAATAACATGAGATAATAAATGTGCGCATTTTATCGAAATAAAATCAGATGATCCGAGCACAAACTTGTTTCGTATTTTATTAGTTCCACCAGAGACCCTATAATAAATTATTATACATATTTATTATAGGGTCTCTGGTTCCACTATCCGTCTTATTTCATTTAAGGAACTATTGGCAATGCCTTTGTACCACTGAGTCGAGACACTTTGTTGTCCCTAGATTTGGCTCTTGTACATGCATGCATGATTTCTCAGGAACTACTGCATTGATCTTTCTCAAATTTGATACACAGGTTTCCCTTGGGTCCAAGTTGAGCAAGATACCTTTTCTTGTCCGATTCGAAAATCCAATATGGCCACCAGTGGCCCCATGAAATTTTGTTATCGTGAATTCTCAGGATATTACTGCATGGATGTTGATGCACAGGTTCCCCTTGTGGTCCAGTTGTGCAAGATACCTTTTTTGGTCCATTTCAAAAATCCAATATGGCCGCATCTTGAATTTCCCATGAAACTTTATCATGAAATCTCAGGAAATAACTGCATGGATCATTTAGTGTTCAGGGGGGACAACACAAGTTAGAAACTCATCTATTGCAGATCTTTAGTAAAAAATTCTCACAGCTACTTCCTCCAGTTACAGACAGATGAGCTACAATGCCGTGGCACTATCTTTCTTATTTTTTTTTCTTGTTTTCTATAATTTGGCATGACTAAACAATAAATACACAGTATAAGTTAATAACTATCACATAGTTATGTGATTCTACTCGAGCAACAGGCTGAAATCAGGATAATAAAGCTGCGAGGATTGTAAAATGGTATTGTAATCAGTGGTTTTGAAGACAAACTGTATACAATGACTTTCCTTGTGCCATGCACGGACTGATTCTACTCCGGCAATGGGCTAACTCGGGATAAAGATAAACTAAACAATAGATTCTACCTAGTTACAGACATTATGTAACAAACATGCTGATTGATTTAAATTGGTGATTAAATTTGAAAAGACAACATATTTGCAGCAATATACCATCTAACAATGATGTTTATTTTGTCTCCGTTGAAACCATGGGGTATTCTTCGAAATCAGGTCAATTTATTGAAAGTAACTTATTGAAAAGATAAACATCAAAATCGCTTTATTTATAACTTGGTTGCATTTTTATTTTGTTACTAAATCATACAAATCTGGTTAACAGTGCCGCTATCTTAAATATAGCTGGGGAAAATTGATGTCCGATTAAGCTTATTGAAAATAAGAATAAAATGTTTTTGTCAATATGTGTTTCACATTCGTATGAAATCATAGCACAAATAGCTATAGGAAGGAGGGGGAAATGTCCGCAGGGGTGGATGTTCGAAGGGAGAAATGTCCTATTTTACATGATAATTGCAAGCGTGGGTAATAAGATAATGTCACTACCACAAGTTTTTTTGTTTGCTCTTGCCTTCAGGCTTGACAAATCATTCGGCACAATACATTATTTGTTATTTTAAAAGCCATTAAGACTTTTCCAAATAAGATATAGATTATTAAACATTCTCGCATTTCTGAGAATGATATCTTGCTCACAAATAATGAATGACTGCCTTTTGCACAAAAAAAAGGATGGAGAATTGCCAGTACGCTTCGTTGCAGACAGAATACATATGCCGTGTGCCTTAATAGACCAGCAAAGATACGAAGGCAAATTGCCAGGGAAGAAAGTATATCATTGATACCCACGGGAGAAGGAAGCAGGGGTGCAGAACTCCTATTTATCAGCACAGATACTTGATATATATAGCTTGTGTGATTCAAGTATTATTCGTGAATATTTCCCATGGAATTCAAGTATTTATTCGTAAATATTTCCCGAGGTCTCCATTTACGGCACACATGGTATGATGGATTTAACCTTTATGTCACACTAGTCTCTTAATCGGTTAATGTGTATTGAGACTAAGACCTTTGTAAACAAATGCATCAAGCTTAGATATGTTATGCACGTTCTTATCTGCTTTATGTATCAACCCATTCTTAGGGCTCCATTGTGAGTGCTGAATCCAAACTATGATGTTTCGTGATGTAACTTTTGTTGTGTGGTCGGTAAAGAAGAGTAAATTATCCAGTTTCGTCTGAATTTTGACGAAACCAGAACTAGATTTTTCTCACTATGTTGAAAATGTGTCCATTCATGTTTTGTGTATTTTTCAATCAGAAATTCTATGGTGTAACTTTCATGAAATCTTTTCTGACCAACCTATATTGTCGTATCAATTACACTTTCGATCAGCTGAACAACCAGGAAGTTTCAGGAGATACTAAACATTCTCGTATGCCTCTCTTTAGGAAAAAGTGGTCCCATGTAGTAATGTGCACATTAGGGGAATATATTTATTTTAATCGGAATGCACACAGATATCTGACGCACTGTGGGATTCTCGAAAATGCTCTCAAGTAAGTTCATCAAACTCTTCCAGGTACAATAGCACGCAAACCTTGTTGATATAGACACGCGCCGGTGTTTTTTATGTACGATTGTGCAAATCTGCATAATAGAGCAAAATTAAAAATCAATTGGGGTATATTGATCAGAATTAGCATTGATATCACCAATGTTTCATGATTATCAATACACGTTCTCACTTTGATAGTAACCTTCTTGCTTCCATCTGAATAGTTTTCACATGTGTCGCACAAGATTGGTTGCCAATTATGCTGAATAATGCATTGTTTCATTCCCCCAATAGAGGGATTATTCCTTGAGAAATATAATTCTAAGTAGTAGAGAAAGAAGATCTGGGCGTCCATTGACCTTTGGATATCGTGACCGGTGTTGATCTTTGACCCTGCACATGCGCAATGAATGTCGCGTTCGGCAATATTTCAGTTATATAGCGACAAATAAACAAAATTCTATGAATTCTAACAAAAGCAAGTCAACAACCCAGCAAACCATAAGTAATCAACACAACACACCAAAAGACATGCACATGCATTAAAACTCATGCCACAAACTGATTTCTCTCAAATAAACTAAGATACAGTCTTCTCTCACTCGACTAAAAAGATCATCTGAAATAACTGCTCGATAAAAAGAATCTCTTAAAATCTTAAAATCTATACAGTCAATAAGAATGGGTTCCACTGTGAGATCTTCATGGTGGCCAAAATCTCACTGAACCGTGCCAGGTCCATTTCGATATTTTGTGTATTCTTAATTGAGCTAAGATAATTTCCTGAGTTCACAGAAAACGTTGATTAGACACCAATTTTACACAAAATCGGTGTCCCAAAACGGCGATTGAAATTTGACGATAAACACAATGTTCAGTGAAATACAACGTTCTGGTCTATACTCAAAACAGCCTGCCACTGAAAAATTGACATATTTCATATTCTGCATTGTTTTGTTAATAATTGTCATAGCATTGTACGACTATCACTGACTGATAGAACATAGCCAAATGTCCAGTTCACCCGAGGCGGGCCGACAGGCTAGTTAGAGCCGTGTGGATATACACCATGCACATTTGCATTCAATCGCCACAATCAACCCTATTGGGTTAGAAAAAGCGGTTTTCTATATTATAAATTTACCAATAAACTAACATCAGATATTAGAAAAATAGACTCGATCTAATATATGGAGATTTTTGCATGCTAAAAGGGTATTATCTAAAGGAGGAGTTTGGCGTGTGGACTGCACATGCGTAGTCTAGACGGTGATATTCCTGTGTTTGCACTAACCATAAGGGCGCAGGGTCATATTGAAGCTCCTGGTGTGACGTCAAACAATCCTTATTTACAACCAACATTTCTTTTTTCCACATTCCGTCCTCCACAAATCCTCAGAGATCTACGCTTTGTATACTACTGACGCATTGGGCGTGCAGGTCCTCTGTCGGCTTCACCAGAATAACTTTTCTTCCCATTCTTCAACGTGGAATGTCCTAACGATATACGACATGCTTTCAAAAGTTGACAAAATATGCCTTAGGCTCAATTCTTTGAACGATAAATCTTGCATATTTTGTTAAATTTATACCTGGTTCCAGAGACTGTGATTGTGCGGTCTCTGCTTTAAAATTTAATGCACCCGAAATTCTCTTGTAGGAGCTACTGCATTCTATTGTTCCACTTCATCATCGCTGATATAAAGATACAGATATCTGGGCATTGTTGGAAATTGGAGACTTTGCACATTCGGATTTAATTGCTTTTGGCCACCATAGATAAGCTTGCATAACTTGTTTCACCATGCCGATAAGCCGGGTCTTCATCTTAGCTTATCCGATAGACGAATGATATATTCCCGTTTATCTTTTAGATATCTTGGGAAGACGGTTGTATTAGGGATTAATGTCTGTAAAAGTCGCCTGTTGTCTGCAGGCCCGACCTGTCTGTCAATCAGAATTCTAATCATATTACGCTTATCAGGCTAACATAATGATCAACCAATCACAACGTGCATATGTTTCGCCAAGACAAAAGTGCTGCATGCGTTATAACCAAGCATACAGTGTACAGCTAGAATCAGTTCACTAAATTTGCTTGTGGGAGAAGTACACGTAAGAAAAAATACTCGCGTTTCGACCTGTTGGAGTGAGGAAACGGCATGCTGTTGGATCGAACGGAACTATCGTGCACCTATATGTATCTTGTGTAAATTTCAGCAAGGAGAAGTTAAACATGTGTATTCAATTTCTTCGCTACCCAGAGTGTGGGGTACTCGGATATGGATAGTAAATTAAGGCCGCATTTGTGACAAATTTGAGACAGGACAGTATGAAGTTTTACTTCTGTTTCATTTTTCTGTAAATTATATTACATTGAATTGTGTAATATTTCTACGTGTATTACCGGTGAATCACGTAGCTTATTTTATACGTTGTATTTGGAAGAGTTACGATGTCCTCTATATTACATGTATTCTTCGTTTCCATCTTATGCTACAGGGAGACTCCTGATTCCTGAAACGACGGAAGTGGAAATCGCCAAGAAGTAGAGCTTTCTAACCAATCCATTGTAGTTGGCATTGTATGAAATAAGCAAAGAAACCCCACACAGTTTCCCTTGTACTTGTCGTGTTACGCCACGTATTACACACTCATATTATCGACGAGAGCGTGTTGAATGATCAAAATAAAAATTATATTCCCTACACACAATAAAACCATATCACATTTTCATATTTGCATTAATTTCCAAAATGAAATATTACTATTGACAACATTTAAAGGATATTAAACTGTTGGTAAATGAAAATATTTCCAATATATTTACACCGCAGTCATTCCTTAACATTTGCATATATTTGCAGTATTTACCAAACTGGTTGCAAAAGTTCAGTTCTGCCATATATTTGCTGATCATATAAAATGGAGTGGCATACCCGTATAACCATCAGTGAAAGGGATAAACTGAATATTTGCTCTCATCGAAATATGCATATATTTACCAGACGGTGAAATAACTTATAATGCTTCATTTGGTTTTCTTTACAGTCTAGATAAAATTAGATGAAATCTTAATATTTGCCGTGTATCAGAATTACCATTTCATGATGTCAAATCTTAATATTTGCCATATAAAAGAATTACGTTCTTATGACGTTAAAAAGCATAATGAACGAGTATGAGACGTACCTCTTGTGGGAAGCCGGTTGATGGAACTTCGACATTGCATTTTAGTGATAGGTTAAATTTAAATAAATATGCATATATACAAATACTTTGTCATACCTCTCGAATGTATTCAAAGAGTTTTATTTGATTAAATTTAAGGCAGTCTTGCCATAATTGGTTATTTTACATTTCCTGCTGTATGGAATATAATTTGATACTAAATATTCCATACCTGTGACCATACTATTTTGGGTATATGAAATATAGGATGCCATATCTATAATATATATCCCGTAAATGTATTTGTCATCTTGGCCTCTCCAAGCTGCAATGTACGGGTCATACGCTATGAAATACAAACATCCGCACTAGAGGGCATCTATGTAAAGAAGTGCAAACAGTGGCCTCTCCCATTAATAAGCAATACATTTCCCCAGTACGTGAAATCCGCCTTTTTGTGTAGTGAAAGTCCTAGTTTGACATGCGGTTCATGTGCACATTTTGCGAGCAAGCACTTAACTTCCGGCTAACCCAACACTTTCCAGATGGGTCCTTGTGCGAACTACATTAGTCACACCTTTAATGAAAACAAACAAATCGACGTTTTTTTTAACGATAATGGTGCATCGTGACCTGTATTCACCAGTTGCACCAACCTCCCCACAGCGCATGCTCCATTTCGCAGGCTCCAATAACATCCCTGCCTCCAATAGCGGAAGTTGACCTTTACTACGTTGCTGTGACGTATAGGGGAAACCAACCAACGCACGGTTCAGTTTGAATCCGACCAAACAACTCCTTTAGTGTTGCACATGAGCGAACTACTTTTCATATGCTCTGTCCAGATAAACAGGGAAAATTATCTTCAGATAATTCTTTTTAACGCTAGGTCAACGGAGGTATTATGCAGACTTGAAAAGTAATCAAAATTTTCATTAAACATCTATTTTACTATATATGATGTCACTTCCGGCGATGTGCGCGAAGGCCCCGAATCCGGTCCAAAAATCTGACTGGTGGCTGGGGTGTTATTAGACCCCCAGCGAGGTGGTTGCAGTTGCACACATAATCGGCTTGTAATACGAAGATTATAAGCTACACACGTTTCCGCCGGCATTGATGCATCTGCATCAATAAGTTTTCTTGTATCTATGTATGATTTTATTTATAGTGTTCGAATGATGGGAATTCCATCGCGGTACGAGCTAACAGCGATAACCTACGCTAGCTCTTCCGTAGACGCAGATGCGTATCTCTGGAAAAGGGAGAATGGATATGCACATATGTGGAACCAAAAGTTAAACCAACTAAATGTGGTTTCATATGTAGCTTCGTCCATGTAGATAAAACATCGCAGAATTGGTAATCTACATCTTTGTATCGGCATCATGGAATAATTCGGGATCCAGATAATTTGGTCCCACCTGTTCGTCGTTGAAAAGAACGTAGTTTGTCAAGGGCAAACATTTTTCAACGACTGTGTCAATGAAAATTTACTACGGTACCGATACAATATAAGGTCCATTTTCGGTTTGTTTAACCTATAAACAATCTGGCCTTAGGCCTACCAGTGCACTTCACGAGCAGATGCCTTATGTATAAGTTACCCAGATTATGTTTAAGGAGCACACACCTTGAAATTTTCAACCAACAGGTCTCTCTCTATTCATAATGGCCACGTATCTGTTGGAATAGGATCCAGACCCCGTGCCTTGCAACAATACTGGATGTTCGTGCGATGCCTCACAATGAGCGTGTAAACTGCACCAATTATCCCGCGTAATTGCTGTAACTCGAGAAAAGACGCGATAAACACGTTGTTAAACGGGAGAAAACCTGATCTTAGAATTTCCAAAGCGGAGCAGACGACCAGATTATATCAGCAAAGCGTTTAACATTGTTGGACTGATCTGACTTTTCCGGTCAAGAGTTAACATGTTTCAAACACTCGAACACAATGTCTTGAGTTATTTCAGCGTTCATACCTCGATGATATTATCCCGGGGTCTATACTAATTGGCGATTTTATTACACTGGAGAAAAATAACTTATCTTTTGTAATATCTCTCTGCGTGGATCAGTAGGCGTACTAAACCCCCAGCTTAAAAGCAAAATGAGCACATCAATTTACCGTGACTCTACTCAAATGTTACGTGACAAGTACACGCCCTTGACTCTCAAAGAGGCTTCATGTAAATCTGTGTCAATCAAAATATCTTCGTCTAATATATTGACCAATCAGATCACTTCTTTTACGCGACCGTGGCATGTTATTATGTGACAACATCTGAAAGTGGGCCCGGCGAAATGCGGTCTGTTATACAAGATGGTCAAGGTTTCACATTTGGCTCAAAAAGAAAGCTTGACGTTGTGAAGATGATTTGACTGCAAAACATTCCCACTGTCTGAACGAAGTTCACTTGCTCTGGAAATGAGGCCCTGTGATAACGATTCAGTGAAGTCCCCCTAAAGATTGTAATCTCACGCGAGACCCGAATTCAAAATCGAAACTGACATGCGGAGACTCGGCGGGTTGTATAGGGCCAACTGTGTGTGAGTATCTTAAAACCACTAACAGACAGCGATGAATATTTGACTGTTTTCCTCACCTTATTAAATAAAATCAAGGAACTCGGACTCATTTAACCAATGGATTATGGCAAGCCGTTTCAGTATTTAATCGGTTATTCCACATATGTTGAAAACTTTTGCACATATGTACAAAAGAATTCCACATATGTGTAAAAAACAGTTTTTAGACATATGTGCAAAAGTTTTACACATATGTTGAAAAGTTTTACACATATGTGGAAAAGTTTTACACATATGTGGAAAAGTTTTACACATATGTAAAATAAATTAACTATTTCACATATGTTGAAAAGTTTTATGCATATGTGCAAAACTTTTACACATATGTCAAATAAAGTGTTTTTCCACATATGTGCAAAAGTTTTGTACATATGTTAAATAAATTCCAGGAGAGTTAGTGGAAAGGAAATGGACTGCTCCCTGTGATATAATCTCTCGTGAATGTTTGTTATCTAACGACCATTTCAAAATGGCGCTGTCCCTTCGGGGTTTGTGTTTTGTCTCTCTGACTGCGAGACATGTCGAACTACAGCGAGGACACGGAAGCTTATAATAATAATAGTACTATATTATCTTAGATTCAAGGTCCATACATGACTATCTTCCTTAAACGCACCTCTACTCCTGTAGATAACGCAGATCGTACAAACTGCAGTATAGCACAGGGGCTTGTTGTTAGTCAGTTATTAATTATGATATTATATTCTTATATACTCTGATCCTACTCCATAAATATGAGTACGAGGAGAGTATATATGAAAATTAAGATCCTAAATTATTACCAACAACAAGCCCCTGTGTGCGGTAGCTAAATGTGGTGGTACAGAGTACGGTGGGTCCATGCAAACTTCAAACGAACGAGGATAGCTGGGCTGGGGTAGGAACAAAGCTTGAATTAACAAGACATTCGACATACAGGATCGAAATACAGTAGTGTAGGAGTAATCAGCTAGGTGACAGTTAAATAAACACACAAACTCAAGTCTCTTACAGCCATTTCAAGGTCAACCTTACTGAATATGTTATCATTGTGGAAAGATTGTTCCTTTGTTTGCAGGAGGAAAAGGCGCCAAAATGATACCAGGGAGCAGTCGATGCCTACGGCAGAGGTCGCAACTTTTAGACATATGTGGAAAAGTTTTGCACATATGTGAAATAAAATAACTATTTCACTTATGTTGAAAAAATGTATACATATGTGTAAAAGTTTTAGACATATGTGCAAAAACCTTTTTTTCAACATATCTTGAAAACTTTTAGACATATGTATAAAAGTTTTAGACATATGTTGAAAAGTTTTACACATATGTTAAATAAATTAACTATTCCACATATGTTGAAAACTTTTGCACATATGTCAAAAAGTTTTTAACATATGTATAAAACTTTTACACATATGTGGAATAAATTCGTACTTTTAGACATATGTTGAAAAGTTTTATACATATGTTAAAATTTTTTTGACATGTGCAAAAGTTTTCAACATATGTGGAATAACCGATTAAATACTGAAACGGCTTGCCATAATGGATTGTCTGAATTCAGTCTAGCAGATGACCGTAAGTAGGGCAGTACACCGTTTCAAAGGAGATTGTACTGTAAGGCGGGGATTTTGCCCACAGCCAGCCGACTCATAGGAATGTACATTTCTTCTCTCCATCTGTCAATCACAATGCAATGTACAACTTGTCGTCAGTGGCAACTGTCGATCAACGGACTGAATGTTACGGTGAACCATGATAGCTTCACATATGTTCGGTACCAAGACGTTATTATTTCATCACGTTGCAGTCGATTTTACATGCACATATTGGAGAATAAATACACAATTTAGGCGAATATATTGCCGTTGTAACAGGTAGCGACTTCAACGTTTGATTTCAACATTTGACTGGCCCGTAATGTCCACACGGTATCGTGTCATCGGTAAACAATATTTATTTTACTTTTAATTGGTTCATATATGATAGCCTAAAATCTTATTTCAGATACACTGAATGCAATTTTTTTTACAAAAATGAGAAAGATTGAAATAACTTGTCGACGTCACACATGTTGACCTCCTGGGATTCGAACTCGGTAAAAGAAAATTTCGAGGCGCGACATACGAACAACTGTAACAGGCTATTTTGTCACTTTAATCTACTTACGAAAACTTCAAACGTTATGAATCATAACTTTTCATTTTTTAGTATGAAGGACCCCTTGAACCAAAAAGATCTTCCAGCAGTGGGAATATAATGTTAGCACACGGCACCAGATTAAATGGCGTTCTGGTCCAAGGGGTCCTTCGCGTCTAAATGCGTGTCTGAAGGACTCGATTTAGACCCTTTTTCACGAAATAGCACAAGCTGTGGATTTCAGTTTCATGTGATAACTATAATCATAACGCAATCGCACTAAAACTTTCACATATTGTGTACTTATATTTCTCTCGCCGTTACATTAAAACCTATTTATTTTTAGGACATTTTATTTTTTCGATTTCAACCGCACCACGTATAGGCCAAAATCCCAACTTATCGTACCATCACCTTTCAGCAGAAATCGCGCTTTTGAGGGATACCGAGATATATTTCGTCGATAAACTTTCAGTTTATTTTATTATAGAAATCAACTGTAAAAACTCGGAACCAAAAGCAATTCGGGATTGCTACATTAGGCATATATCCCCTACCCCAGACAGACTTTAGACATTTGTACTCAACAGTCAAAGAACAAGTTGTTTTCTAGTGTCCTTCATTTGTGCATTGATGGGCAGTTAGGGCTGAAAGGACTTGTTAGTCATGTAGCTATTGCGAGTTGGTTCATACTCCATGTAAGGATCACGAGACAATGCATACAATAACCAAGACTTGGGGCAACAATGTGTCTAGACTTAAGCCTTTTCAGCTGCACAAAGACTCAGGCAATAGCTTCCTACATGAGGTATCTACCTGGGAAATGCAGGTTATCGCACATATTTTCGGTGCTGCTGTTGTTTTAAATGACCACACCGGGACCAGTTCGGACGTTATCAACCTCCTAACACAAAAGTTCCAAAAATGAGCTCTTTGTCATAGAGCGCCAGAGACAAGAGATATTCAATTAAAGAATGTAAAGCGCAAATCATTAAACCTTCAGAATGTTGACAGCTTTCTGATTGAAAAATTCACCTTTTCGCACTGACGAATCACTGGGTTTCGAATGAGATTTTCACGAAATCGACCTCTTCCATTCAATGCATTTTCAAATCACCAGGCAGCCATCTTGTCGACCAACTCCTCTGAGTTCATCCTCTAAACAGGATTATATCCCCTTCTGCATGTCGATCGACCCTGGCTTCAGTCACTTACCGTGACCCCCTGCAACCATCTGGGTCATCTATACGCGGTAAGATTGATCCGGGGTGTGTGCGTCGTCATGTGGGACGGCGCTCCGCCATGTTAGAGGAGCTCTGACTACCATCAGCTGCCACTTTCACATGCTATGCATGGGCTACATATATGCCTATAACCTTTGATATCCTAATTTCCATACCTGTAACATTACACCCCTCATTTCCCTATACCTACCCTATACTTATAACGTTACTCTGGATTCCCGCAGACTCATTTACAGCCTCATTTTCCCCCCGACACCAAATATGCGACTGAATTTACGCTTTATATACTACTGTTACGTCTTTTTCGAATTAGAAGAGGAATACAGGTCATACACCACAGGTCATACAAGTTTACATTCCATGAAATGTTAATGTACACCGGCTCGATCGTTATTTTACTTACGTCATTGTACTTTATAATGTATATCCGTGTTCATATTCTTCAATTATACAATAAGACAGATATCTAATAGTTTTTTGGTTGTTTTTTTTTTTATTAATTGCAAGCGAAATCCCACTCAAATCTGACAAGTGATTAATTGATTAGACCCGGCGATTCGTTTGCATATAGCCGAAAGGCATGATTAAAGACACAGGATATCATGTATTGCCTTTCTATACTGTCCCCGAATAAACTACGTATATTCTCCTATACCCGAGTATTTATTTGTAGAAATTCTCGTTGAATGCTTCCGCAATTACTGGTACTGTACATATCGAGAACCTATCTATTCTCTTATCAAGCTTCTTGCCAAATGAAACGGTGTGGTTATACTACCAGGATTTCGACCCTGATGGGACGAGGAGGAAGGGCCAATATGATATATTACTATATATGAATGAATGATATTCAATAAGCAATAATCCCCTCATCTTGTTGAATGCTCAGATTAATTATTATACGCTGTGTCTCAGGGTTATTGAATGCCAGGATTTTTATGAAGTGCAATACTGTATTATTTCATCCAGGCATAAAAGCATCACCGTATGAAATCTCAGGCCCAATCTCCGCCAAATCTCACAACGTCCTTTATACTTCTTTTATAAGTACATGTATATAACAAACTGTAACAGTGCCCAATCATCGGCCGCGGATAAATTTCAGTCGGTAGTCATATATAGTCTCGGAACACGAGACAACGGTGTCAGACAAACCTACTTTATTGTCCTTATCGAAATTATTTATCCTTTATGTGCTCGGGTCAAGTGATCGTCCGTGATATCCCTCTGACCTATGCCAGCATATTGCACCGTCATCCCGTAACAGTATGACAGAGCTGGTCCTTTATCCTAGACTAAGCCTTTGGCAATCAACCCAAAGGGCAGGTACCGGCCACCATTTCTGGTGTACGGCTTCAGTTTATTTCCCCCTCAGACGAATCGGATAAAATTCTGAACAACACTTTGTACGACAACTGCCGAAAAGCGGTCAATCCGGTCAAGACTCTGATTGGATTTAAAAAACAAAATGGATGCCCCCACCGGTCTCTGTTTTAGAAAGAAGGGACTGAGGGAGAGGATGGCCCATGTTTCAGCCCTAAACTTAATCGTAGAATAAACACTGGTCTACCTGGCATGTTCAAGCTAGAACTAGATTTGAATACTTTTCTCAGTAAGTTTTAACATAAAGAGAGATTTTCCGAATATAACAGTTTCTTTTTTCCGAGTGAAACGTCAAATTCAAAACGTCATTGAAGACGTTAAATGACGTAAGATGAACGTCAATTTTGAAAAACGATGTACCTGGGACTTGATCCTATCATATAGTATTTTCACACTGCATCATCGTCTTGTACCATGCATCCTATACTATTATTCAATGTATCATCATATAGAATCCTACAATAGATATATATACTGTGTCTCGTATATCTTTGGTCCAATGACCATACACTCTCAGAAATATTCAGGGAATAATCCTGAATAGATCCGGCTGCACATCCACAACTCAATTTCAGAGATTTTACCTGAAATTCAGGAATAATTTCCTGAAATTCAGGAGTATCATCCATGAATTAAAGCTAAATTACCTGAGTTTTAGGGGATTTTACGTACCTGAATAGGATCGGGAACATACTAATCAGGGTGGTAAATTTGCCTGAATTTCAGGGAAAATCCACTCATTCAGGGATCATTTTCCTGAAATTCAGGAAATTATCCCTGGATTTCAGGTAAAATCCCTGAAATTGAGTTGTGGATGTACAGCCTGATCTATTCAGGATTATTCCCTGATATTTCTGAGAGTGTATACTGGACGTGTTGCAAATTTTAGCAATTTTCGTGCCACACATCCATCCACTCTATATAGTTTTTCATTAAGTTACACCCCGCAGCTTTAAGTTCGGTAACAAATGGGCGGTCCCCTCATGTTTCCATTAAAAATGTCAATCCGCTGTGTACTTCTTGAATTTTCCTTCCGTGTTATTAACACAGAGGAGAAGGTACATTTCCATCGTGAATTGGTGTAGAGGGTATACACACAAACATGTACTGCCATACACGTACGACGACGTCCCTTCTTTGTACGGTTTGTATATATTGTGAGCGTATATCATTTCGCATTTACAAAGTGTTAAATCCCGCTTTTGTACATTATAATACAAATTTCAGCGAATCTGTGTTATTGGTATGATCGTATTCAAAATCTGACATGGCATACGTGTATGCGGCGCCATACAATCACATGAAAAAAATTATTAAGACATCTGAAACCGAAAAAAACCTTGCATGCATCTCGAATATCTTAAAGTAATATCAAGTTGACACAGGAAATAAATAGTACTTTTCTATACTTACAATAGTCCTTTTCTTTAGCGAGGCGTTCACATTCTTGCCACAAAGCTGACGGGGCCATGGTGGAAGGTTTGTCCGCCACCGTGGGGTAATTGCAATGGCATTCCAAATTTCTTGCCGGAGCGGCGAAATGTACGATGATGCCGACGCCAACAGCGATGAGGATGGCGAGTAAAGCGAGAATGAACCCCGCCACGGTACTCAAGTAGCATCCGCCTTGTTGTTTCTTGTTGCTGAAAGTCAAGTTACGCTGGCTGCTGTTGCCATTCCCGGTATATTCCGAGCTTATGTCGGAGAATTCGATAGATTCTCCCTTCATGCTATCATCAGTCTTCTTATACATTCTTGTTTAATCGGGATAATACAATAGCCCGGTCGAGTAGCCGGCTGTTCCTGCCGGTTGTTGTTCAGATAGATACGGTAGCGGTCCTATCAAATCAGACACAGCGAGAATCGCCTGAAGAAGACTACCATCTCCTGTCGGATATTTTAGACGACCTTGTTTTATAAAACATTCAAACACCGAGATGTGCACAACTCACGCACTGGAAATTTAATAATCCCTCTAACGCCTAAGATGTGCTGGGCTGCTTGGAAAACGACGCGACGCTATCAGAAGACGATAATTAAAATTTCACATGAACGACTTCATTGTCTTATTATCTATATCACAAGATACACAGACAGTCTAATTGAGCATCGCGCACTGGTGAGTTTTCTCCCGGCGATGTCTCCCAATATCCGGGCTCGAATACGAAACAGGCGTTAAGATTCAGAAACTCGTATTGAGAAAATATAATTAAAATTCCAGCAGGCCGAACAGATCGTTGAGTTTGCCAGTGTTTGCGATGTCTTTAAGTATGGAAATTTTGAGCAAATAACTGTTTTGTTAAAGATATATATATCCTTGTATACACTCCAACCGCCTTCAGCGACCCGCGTTGTACACCTGAATGAAATATACTGGTCAGTGAGTGGTATATGTTCACAAAAAGCTAAAAATCCTTCACAATGCGTTCTCGACGACACACAAAAACGCATTTAACGACGCAGCGCTATATCATAACTTAGTGTCTATTATTGTTCCGGTGGTAGCAGCGTTTCTCCAGCGTGCCTTGCCTGCCGTTGACAATCAGGTGAAAAGAAGGGCCTGACCGGAATATTAAATAAGCCTCATAAAGGAACAGGCCCTGACTGCAGCTAAAGATCCCCTAGGAATATATAAATTCTATCGGACCGTTCCATTTTCTGGCTCAATGATAGGGTAGGCAGATACCGAGAGACTGAGAATTATTTAATTCAACTTACACCGAGATTACTCAATTACCTTAGTTCTGGTCCGTTCTCCAATTAACGCAAATCGAATTAACTGTTAGTATGCACTGCCCGCATATTGAATAGCCCCCTTGAACTCACACTGAGCATAAAGTATCAGTGCTTGATGTATGGTGTTTTGTCGTATCGTATGGTATTACATAGAAACAGTAAGACGATATGCGATACGATTACACGCGGATATGGGTGATGCTATGGCGTGAAAGTACGTGTAATATAGTAGGCCTACAGGTATACGGTACGACGTCACACAACCATGTGATGAAAGTTTCCTCAGTACCACCATCATCCGAACGCATGGCACGATCATCCTCTGTAGTATTTCTTGGTTTAAAAAGTGTTAAAGAATAACTTAGCCACAACTGTTCCTATCAATAATTCCTTCGGTTGATAGTCACAGATGACGTGTATGGATCTCCGTGTGCTCTAATCCGTACCGTATAAAAGTTCATTTTGATGCTCCTTACCTGTTATTTTCGGGAAGCTAATTCCTTCTTTGCCACGCTTGTTGCTTTTATTAAAGTTTGCGGCGCTGGTGATTAGCTGTACACGAGCCGTTTTCACATCGACCCTGACCTTCCCCATATTAAGGTAGACACCATATTGCGTGTATTTGGGCCACTACGCATGCGCAGTTACACAATATGCCGTCTGCCGTAATATGGGGAAGGTCAGGGTCGATGTGAAAACGGCTTTAATAAAAGCAACAAGCGTGTTAAGGAAGGAATTAGCTTCCCGAAAATAACAGGTAAGGAGCATCAAAATGAATTTTTATACGGCACGAGTTATAGCACACGGAGATCCATACACTTCATCTGTGACTATCAACCGAAGGCATTATTGATAGGAACAGTTGTGGCTAAAGAATAACTGAACTTATTAACTCACTTACAGGCTAGAATCTACATGTATATTTGGAAAGGCAATTTGGACATGTTATTTGATGGCCCGTCTCTGGCGCGTGGTGGGTGGGGAGTCTCCAAAAGCCGCCACGCGACGCAAGCTCGGCCCAGATAGAATACTATACCGGTAAAATAAATAAAGAATAAAGTCGATGACAAGCGGATGAGATTGTAGGTACAAATCGCACTACATCAAGTTTATCTTTGCATCCGTATTCGTCGGAAAGAGAGAGAACAGCCGTGTCAGAAAATTTCCGAATCACATATTCGTCATACTCTGTCACTACATACGTTTTTCAGCGAATTAATAGCCAGGCAATATATCGTATGTTTTATCCTCTAAAGTATTTTGAATTCAGTTGACGGTATCCGTGTTCGTTTTGATCTAACAGACACTCCGTTTCTTCAAACGGATTATCGTTCGGAATTTTCTTCACACAAACTCGCCTTTCGTCTGAATAAAACTGAGCTTCCAGGAATACTGAAGATTGGTCTCCCCAGTCGTCCGTACTTTATTTTTAACGGACACTTCAATTAGACACGCACTGGAGACGTTTTCGTGCAGGAGTGGTACAAAGAAAACAGACCTCAGTAGTATACAAAGCGTATTTAATCTCACATTGACCTAATTATTTGTTCCCCCGGGTAAGATTTAAGGGGGTACTTGATCTCGTGGCGATCACGTGATCAAGGCATGTACTGATTTGTTCTGGGCTGTGCAGTTCTGCAATGCATGTAGTGACCTTGCAGCGGGGACATTCCGGGGTTTCCCCACTGGGTTTTCCACTGGGGAGTCAATTGCGTCATTCTTTTTCTATCGGGGTACTTCCATTTTCATTTAACCTGGCATTTTCGTATACAGAGCTTGAACACAAAAAGTGGGTTGTAAATTAACACGGGGCTAGGTGAGCAGTTCCATTTGGACCAATCAGCGGTCGAGAAAAAAGAGCCAATGAGCAATCGATGAATCAGCCAATCGATAAGCACCGGGTTTTTTCATGCCTCTGGATATTTTTTGAAAAGTACCGGGTAGGTCTGTATATAGGTCCATACTGGCTATGGGGGTGGGGGGGGGGAGGGGGATAGGTCCATACAGGGAAAATTTTTGTGGGTTTTACTATGGGTTGTTCAGTTTTTGTTTTTCTCGTCTCGCCACGAAAAACACGATGGGAGGGGTCTCGGAGGTAAGCGGTGAAAATTTTCGAAAAGTACCGGATGGGTCTGTATATAGGCCCATATAGTCCCATACTGGCTATGGGGGGATAGGTCCATACAGGGAATTTTTTTGTGGGTTTTACTATGGGTTGTTTAGTCTTGTTTTTCTCGTCTCGCCACGAAAAACCCGATGGGAGGGGTCTCGGAGGTAAGCGGTGAATTTTTTCGAAAAGTACCGGGTAGGTCTGTAAAAAGGCCCATATACAAGCGTATAGTCCGTCATTCATAATTCAGCCGTCGTCCATTAAAGAATATCCGCGTCCATAATCCAAAGACCTATTCCATATCCATATAACAGTATTAGCACCAAATTCAAAAAAGACAATCATAGTATACATAAATATAGGCTTGTTTCCTGCAAGAGAGAAGCGGTCAACAGTTTTCAATGATGCCGACAAGACATCCTGATGTTCCAAAAATATAAGCCCATACTGGCTATGGGGGTATATGTCTATACTGGGAAATTTTTCGTGGGTTTTACTATGGGTTGTTTGGTCTTGTTTTTCTCGTCTCGCCACGAAAAACACGATGGGAGGGGTCTCGGAGGTAAGCGGTGAAATTTTTCGAAAAGTACCGGGTAGGTCTGTATATAGGTCCGTAGGCCTACTGGCTATGGGGGTATAGGTCCATACTGGTGGACGTTTTGGGATTTAGGTGAGCCCCTATTGGTCCTATGGTGTCGTATGAGGTTTTATTTTGAAGCTCGCGTGGAGGAGCATCCGACTGGACTAATGTATCGTCCGTTTTCAATATTCTGCGCACGCGCAGCCTGGCCGTATCATAGAAAGCAGGCATTTTGAGGGATGCGTGGGGGTGTGTTTGGGGTAGAGATGGACCACTATGGGTCCAAATGGGTCGTGGGAGGTGTCCAAGTGAAGTTTTTGTAGGGTAGAGTCAGAATGGCGTGTTTTTTATTGCAAGTCGCGTCAATCTGCGCATGCACAGTTGGGTGTAGTAAGTAAAGTGACCATTTTGGGGGGGTGTGTTGGTGTTTGGATTAGAGAGGGACCATCCTTGGTCCGAATGCGTCGTGGGAGGTGTCATTTTGTAGCTCTCGGAGTTTAGACCCGATTTGAGGGCTGTCCACAGCATCTGTGACGTCATCGGTGACGTCATCAGTAGGAGTAGTAGCGAAAGTGGGCATTTTGGGCACGTGAAGGAAGGTATTTGGGGTAGAAATGGACCATCTTTGATCCGAATGCGTTGTGTGGGGTGTCATCTTGTAGCTCTCGGGGTGTAGACCTCGATTTGAGGGCTGGCCACGTCTTCTGTGACGTCATCGGTTTCGTTATTCGAACGAGTAGTAAGCGAAAGTGGGCATTTTGGGGCAGTGAAGGAAGGTATTTGGGGTAGAGATGGACTATCCTTGGTCCGAATGCGTCGTGTGGGGTGTCATTTTGTAGCTCTCGGGGTGTAGACCCCGATTTGAGGGCTGTACACAGCATCTGTGACGTCATCGCTGACGTCATCAGTAAAGGTAGTAGCGAAAGTGGGCATTTTGGGGAAGTGAAGGAAGGTATTTGGGGTAGAGATGGACCATCCTTGGTCCGAATGCGTCGTGTAGGGTGTCATTTTGTAGCTCTCGGGATGTAGACCCCGGTTTGAGGGTTGTCCACAGCATCTGTGACGTCATCGGTGACGTCATCAGTAAAAGTAGTAGCGAAAGTGGGCATTTTGGGGAAGTGAAGGAAGGTATTTGGGGTAGAGATGGACCATCCTTGGTCCGTCCGCGCACCCCTCAAAATGGTCACTTTACTTACTACACCCAACTACGCATGTGCAGATTGACGCGACTTGCAATAAAAAACACGCCATTCTGACTCTACCCTACAAAAACTTCACTTGAACACCTCCCACGACCCATTTGGACCCATAGTGGTCCATCTCTACCCCAAACACACCCCCACGCACCCTCCAAAATGCCTGCTTTCTATACTACGGCCAGTCTGCATGCGCAGAATAGTGAAAATGATCCAGTCAGGTGCTCCTCCGCGAGAGCTTCAAAATAAGACCTCATACGACACCATCGGACCAATAGGGGTCCACCTAGACCCCAAAACGTCCACCCAGTATGGACCTATACTCCCATAGCCAGTATGGGCCTATACGGGCCTATATACAGACCTACCCGGTACTTTTCGAAAAATTTCACCGCTTACCTCCGAGATCCATCCCATCGTGTTTTTCGTGGCGAGACGAGAAAAACAAGACCAAACAGCCCATAGTAAAACCCACAAAAAATTTCCCAGTATAGACCTATACCCCATAGCCAGTATGGGCCTATATGGGCCTATATACAGACCTACCCGGTACTTTTCGAAAAATTTCACCGCTTACCTCCGAGATCCATCCCATCGTGTTTTTCGTGGCGAGACGAGAATAACAAGACCAGACAACCCATAGCAAAACCCACAAAAAAATTCCCAGTATGGACCTATTATCCCCCCCCCCCCCCAATAGCCAGTATGGACCTATATACAGACCTACCCGGTACTTTTCAAAACCTATCCAGAGGCATGGAAAAACCCGGTGCTTATCGATTGGCTGATTTATCGACCGCTCATTGGCTCTTTTTTCTCTACCGCTGATGGAACTGCCCACCTAACCCCGGGTTAATTTAATATCCCCTTTTTGTGTTCAAGCCCTGTATACGAAAATGCCAGGTTAAATGAAAATGGAAATACCCCGATGGAAAAAGAATGACACAATTGACTCCCCAGTGGGAAACCCAGTGGGGAAACCCCGGAATGTCCCCGCTGCAAGGTCACTACATGCATTGCAGAACTGCACAGTCCAGAACAAGTCAGTACATGCCTTGATCCCGTGATCGCCACGTGACCAAGTACCCCCTTAAATTTTACCCGGGGGAACAAATAAGTAGGTCAATGTGAGATTATATACGCTTTGTATACTACTGACCTCCCTATTGAGTCTGGCCCATTTGCGTACACTTCGCCATCGATAAGATGGCTTGCGAAGCGATATCCGATACTTTACCGTATACTGTTCGGTCTTCATCCGGTGGAGAACAGACTCGAGAAATCGGATAAATTGCAGGCTTTTCATTCTAGTTCCGAAACATATATCGTCTGAGCTTACAAAAGATACAGATCTGAATAACTTCCGTATCGTCCAAGAGGTGCTGTAGATCTGTAATTTAGAACAAATAGTACAACACATGGTTCGCAAACTTCGTGCGAAATGTTCGCCGATATTCTGCGAGATCCCATAATAAGCCAATCACGACCATTTCTGACTTTTCTCTCTGACAATGATTGACGTTTACTTCACGGAGATTAACATCTCGCGCGGCACAATCTTTTGATATTTTCTACCCCCAAACAAAGCCAGACTTTTCGGCGGGAGTAAACTCTTTGATCTTCACGGATCTGTCTGGAAATTATACCATATTTGGATACTGTTTCCCGATAATGTTTATATATTAGTCCACGTGCTACCGTGTGTAATTACTGTGTGCGGGATTTCAACAAATGTAGTTTCCGATTCGCATGGGATTTATATAGGGCTGAATTCAGATATAATATTCCGTGATATTATATTTGAGTTTACTGAGATTGTATTGAGGCTGGCCATCCCCATTGTATTCTCCGGTACAGACTGTATACTTGTAACAGTAAAGGTCGGAGCAAGAGGTTAATCGCTCTCGTCGCTTTACCGCAATCGCACGACGAACTGATATGGCAGAAACTAGTCACCATAAAATCCCAGTGTAACCTTTCGTAGCATAATCTTCCAGAGATCGGGATTACATCATGTTTAAAGGTTCACAACGATAAAAGTGTTTTGAAGTTACATGAAGTACCCTGTCGACATAAGGAAGAATTTTCTCTATGGAATATTTAAATACATCAACAGAAGGAAATGAAAGTGGATTTTATCACTTCCATCCCATCTGGGAGTTCAAAGGAGATGGTACGATAAGACGGGATTTTGGCTTATACGTGGTGAGGTTGAAATCGAGAAAAACAAAATGACCTGAAAATATTTGTGTTTAAGGTACTGAAAATAAGGTAACGCCAAGAGAAAATATATGTACACAATATGTGAAAGTTCTAGCTCGATTGTGGTATGACTATAGCTATTAGATGAAATTGAAATCAACAGCATGTGCTATTTCGTGAAAAAAGGGTGTAAATCGAGTCTATTAAACACACAATCTTAATAAATTAATATCCTATCAATGCTCCCCAATCGTACATGTCGGTATATACGACATATCCAAATGGGGAGCAGATAGGATTTAATTTTAATTAGATTGTTAAACACACATTTAGACACGAATGACCCCTTTGACCAAAACGCCATTTAACCTGGTCAAGCATGGTGGCATATCTTCATTGCTGGAAAATCTTTTTGGTCCAAGGGGTCCTTCATGTCTAAATGTGTGTTTGACTGACTTGAGTTAGACCCTTCTTTCACGAAATAGCACATGCTGCGGATTTCAATTTAACAACATAACTAGAATCATAACGCAATCAAGCTAGAACTTATTGTTCACATATTGTGTACACATATTTTCTCTTGCCGTCTCATTAAAACACAATAATCTTTAAGACATTTTATTTTCTCGACTTCAACCGCACCACGTATAGGCCAAAATCTTGCCTTATCGTACCATCTCCTTTAGGAGAAAAGGGAATTTTATAGGGCATTCCTTTAGTACTATATCGATTCTTTTTCAAGGTGAGATTATTTTGGTGAATATTCTGCCAATATCACATGTTTATAATATTGCAGAAATAAATTTGCAATAAAAAGACAAACGAAAGTGGATATATGGAAGTCTGGACAATGCAAGTCGTTGATGCAGTTAAGGCCGCGTGACTTATCCGGTCTAGATGAGGCGGCGGAAGTCCTTTCCCATGAATTTCACGGAAAAGCAGAGATCGCTAAAACATACCTCTTTCTCGGAAAATTCAATTTACCAGGGGGCTAAGGCCTCAATTTGATGAAAAACTAAAACATCGTGCTGTAAAAGTATGTTGGTCATGAATGGCTGCTATAGATACGCAGTAACAAAATGTAGGTGGACAACCCTAGTAGTATATAAAGGCTAAATTCCTTATGATTGGGGCTGATGACGTCACGTGGCGTGACGTGGCGATCACGTCATGGATGACGTCACTTCCGGGCCAAAGGTCAAAGGGCACTTCCGGTGTCCGATGGGTAATCGAAGTCAAGGTTGCAGTCTACAGAAGGGCCATGGCATCTGAAATTAAACAGTAGGCAGATTTATTTTATGCTAAACAGCAACCGTGTTATTAGAGAACCCCCATAGAACTATATATTTTCTGAAAGAGTAGGCTCTTGACATAAAGCCGAAACAGATGTAAGCCTTGTTGACGAAAATCAGGGTCCCCATAACCCATACTGAACTTGCTTCAAACTTCAGGAAAATCCTCTAAAATTGGTCCAAAATGGGTAATATTCCCCCTCCACCAAAGAAAAATCTTGTTATTCAATTGTCCTGAAACTCACCGACAGTGTGCCCAGTCCAAGGACCAACAAAAATTGGCAAAGAAAATAGGGTGTCGACCACGCGGTTTTCAAGCTCGATTTTACACCGTAAAGTATGCCATGTGCTCGTAAGCTGAAAATGGCCCCAATTCACAGCCACACTTTCACACTTCCATCTGCATAGTGAGGCATGGGCCAATCCTACTGGCAAAATACCATGTACTGATTTGAAGCAAATCAACTAGTCAACTGAATGATATCACAAATAGCAATAAACAAAAAGCCAACAAAAATTCTCATGGGGTCAAACCTGGCGGAATTTTAATTTCAAAGAATTTGAGGGGGACCAAAAATCCGCAACTATGGACTGAGGCCTTTACGTGAAGGGTACTTTTTGTGGATTTTTTTTTATCTACTCTTTTCAATCTATGGGTCTGTACAAGTATAATGATATATGACACTCAATGGTTGAGAGTCATATTAAGATAAAACAGAGCCACAACTTTCCCCCTACCCCATTCATATTTTGACAGTTTTTGCGACGCCATTTTGTCAGGCTGGACCGCTATGTCGAATTTGAATATATTTGACTGAAAATTTTGCATTCAGTACTAATATTGTGTTCTATTATGTTGAACACAATTCAAAACAATGATATTCACACCCAACACAGGACTGGAAGTACGAAACCAGCACAGGAGCTTGGGCAAGAAGGGGGGGGGGGAGGGGTGGATAACTCTTAGCATGACAGGGGAATATCTGTTACATTGTGTATAGTTGTGCCATCTCCAATGCTGGTTTTATGGGAGGGGGGGTGGGGGTGGGGGGTGTGGTAGGGCTGTTTAATGGTCCCAGAGGAATTATTCTGTGACACTAAAACTTCTGGGAAATTCCTGGGACAATTGACACCCCCTCCCAATAAAACACCAACATTGATGTTGGCAATTCTACACATCTTGTAACAGATATTTTCTGGCCATGCTAAGAGTTACCCCTCCCCCCTTTCTAGTCCAAGCCCCTGTGCTGGTTCAATAATTTCAGTCCTGTCTTGGGTGTGAATAGCATTGTTTTGAATTGTGTTCAACTTGATAGTAAACAATATTAGTTCTGGATGGAAATTTTTTAGTCAGATAAGCAAATTTAATGTTACCTGAGAAAGTGCCTGTTCTGTCATATAGGGTGCAGTCAACAGAAGGGCCATGGCATCTGAAATTAAACAGTAGGCAGGTTCATTTTATGCTAAACAGCAACCGTGTTATTAGAGAACCCCCATAGAACTATATATTTTCTGAAAGAGTAGGCTCTTGTCATAAAGTCGAGACAGATGTAAGCCTTGTTGACGAAAATCAGGGTCCCCATAACCCATACTGAACTTGCTTCAAACTTCAGGAAAATCCTCTAAAATTGGTCCAAAATGGGTAATATTCCCCCTCCACCAAAGAAAAAACTTGTTATTCAATTGTCCTGAAACTCACCGACAGTGCGCCCAGTCCAAGGACCAACAAAAATTGGCAAAGAAAATAGGGTGTCGACCACGCGGTTTTCAAGCTCGATTTTACACCGTAAAGTATGCCATGTGCTCGTAAGCTGAAAATGGCCCCAATTCACAGCCACACTTTCACACTTCCATCTGCATAGTGAGGCATGGGCCAATCCTACTGGCAAAATACCAAGTACTGATTTGAAGCCAATCAACCAGTCAACTGAATGATATCACAAATATCAATAAAGAAAAAGCCAACAAAAATTCTCATAGGGTCAAACCTGGTGGAATTTTAATTTCAAAGAATTTGAGGGGGACCAAAAATCCGCAACTATGGACTGAGGCCTTTACGTGAAGGGTACTTTTTGTGGATTTTTTTTTATCTACTCTTTTCAATCTATGGGTCTGTACAAGTATAATGATATATGACACTCAATGGTTGAGAGTCATATTAAGATAAAACAGAGCCACAACTTTCCCCCTACCCCATTCATATTTTGACAGTTTTTGCGACGCCATTTTGTCAGGCTGGACCGCTATGTCGAATTTGAATATATTTGACTGAAAATTTTGCATTCAGTACTAATATTGTTTTCTATTATGTTGAACACAATTCAAAACAATGATATTCACACCCAACACAGGACTGGAAGTATGAAACCAGCACAGGAGCTTGGGCTAGAAGGGGGGGGGAAGGGGTGGATAACTCTTAGCATGACAGGGGAATATCTGTTACATTGTGTATAGTTGTGCCATCTCCAATGCTGGTTTTATGGGAGGGGGTGGGGGGGGGGGTGTGGTAGGGCTGTTTAATGGTCCCAGAGGAATTATTCTGTGACACTAAAACTTCTGGGAAATTCCTGGGACAATTGACACCCCCTCCAAATAAAACACCAACATCGATGTTGGCAATTCTACACATCTTGTAACAGATATTTTCTGGCCATGCTAAGAGTTATCCCTCCCCCCCTTTCCAGTCCAAGCCCCTGTGCTGGTTTCAGTCCTGTGTTGGGTGTGAATAGCATTGTTTTGAATTGTGTTCAACTTGATTGTAAACAATAGTAGTTCTGGATGTGAAATTTCGAGTCAGATATGCAAATTTAATGTTACCTGAGAAAATGCCTGTTCTGTCATATAGGTTGCAGTCTACAGAAGGGCCATGGCATCTGAAATTAAACAGTAGGCAGATTTATTTTATGCTAAACAGCAACCGTGTTATTAGAGAACCCCCATAGAACTATATATTTTCTGAAAGAGTAGGCTCTTGACATAAAGCCGAAACAGATGTAAGCCTTGTTGACGAAAATCAGGGTCCCCATAACCCATACTGAACTTGCTTCAAACTTCAGGAAAATCCTCTAAAATTGGTCCAAAATGGGTAATATTCCCCCTCCACCAAAGAAAAAACTTGTTATTCAATTGTCCTGAAACTCACCGACAGTGTGCCCAGTCCAAGGACCAACAAAAATTGGCAAAGAAAATAGGGTGTCGACCACGCGGTTTTCAAGCTCGATTTTACACCGTAAAGTATGCCATGTGCTCGTAAGCTGAAAATGGCCCCAATTCACAGCCACACTTTCACACTTCCATCTGCATAGTGAGGCATGGGCCAATCCTACTGGCAAAATACCATGTACTGAATTGAAGCAAATCAACTAGTCAACTGAATGATATCACAAATATCAATAAACAAAAAGCCAACAAAAATTCTCATGGGGTCAAACCTGGCGGAATTTTAATTTCAAAGAATTTGAGGGGGACCAAAAATCCGCAACTATGGACTGAGGCCCAAGGGTCCCGGGTATAGCTTCTAGGTTATAATCCAAACAGCGAGATAATAGCCAAACAGCGAGAGAAGGGGAATCCCCCAGGTCCTAGCTGGAGTCGAACCCGTACTGCGCGCCTCAGAAGCGGGCACGTTATCCACTGCACCACGAGTCAGCTCATACTAGGCGAGGTTGAAAATATCCTAATATACCTACCAAAGGGCAGATGGCTATGGTGTAGGCCCAATCGGGGACCCACGCATGGACATTTGCGGTATGGAAGTATTGGGGTGGTCATGTTTTTTCTTGTGGATTTTACTATGGGATGTGTCACCTTGTTTTCTTTGTCTCGCGATTCTGGCGCACTGGACAATGGAACCCACTCATGGACATTTGCGGTATGGCCTTATATGGAGTGTGGCCCCTTGTTTTCTTCATCTCGAGCTGTATAACACGTTGAGAGAGGTCTCGAGTGCGTTGAATGTTGTTGAAATGTTGCTGATGACGCATGCGCAGTAGGCAGCCAGATCAAGGTGAACATTTTGGGGTCTAGGCGGACCCATATTGGTCCGATTGGGTTGTGTGAGGTATCAGTTTGAAGCACTCGTGGGAGAGCGTCCAACCGGATGGGTTTGGGGTGGAAATATCGTCTATCTGCGCACGCGCAGTAGAAAAAGTGTATTTGAATGGACGTTTTAGGGTGGCGACGGACCAATATTGGGCCTACTGGGCTGTGGGAGGTGTCATCGTGAAGCTCTTGTGAGGGACCATCCGACTGGACTAATGTGTTGTCCATTTTCAACATTCCGTGCATGCGCAGACAGGGAATGTGGAGAAAAGGCACTGGAAGGGACGTTTTAAAGTCGAGGTGGACCCAT
>JAVTVY010012822.1:0-56356 GCA_036873755.1 Hanleya hanleyi
ATCACTGGAACTTCTGTATTTAAAAAAAAAACACTGGACATAAAAAAATCCCCATAATACTAAATACCCGAGTTTTGCAATGCTCTACCAATTTATTACAAGTTCATGAAACTTCCGTATATTTCTTACCAGTACACTAAATGAATAGCAAAAATATTTTTAATTACTCTAAATCCGTCAAAGAGCTTGTCTGGGTGCATATACATGTGACTGTGAATAGTCGACATTTATCTACACTCTAAGAATTGGTGACATGTTTAACGTCTCAAAATGAAACATGATTTTGTCCCAAGTTTTAGGACATGTGAGTACGTACATATTTCATTTTGAAACGGCTTCATGTTTCAATTTGAAACACGTGTCATTCTCATATGTTGAACATATATCCGTCTGAAACATGTGACATCCTGCACAGTGAAACATGTGTTGTATGTACATATCTCAATCTGAAACATGTTACGGCTGACTATATGTTTCAGAAAACATGACTTTGTCCCAACTTTTGGGACATGTCGCAATCGAAACGTGTCCGAGCATGTCTCAAACTTGGAAGTGTTTCAAAATAGTTTATCTCCCATTACATGTTTCATCAGATCGCCAGATCGCCTGTGAAAGAAACAGAAATACACGAAACGTTTATTAAATTCAGCTTGCATCAATTTTTATTCTCTTATCTTTGATGAAAGTCCAATTCAGGTGTAAACCAACAATAACGATAGGCTACAGACAGGAACATATACAACAGACAAGCTTGCTTCTCAGGTTAACAATGAATATGATGTGAACCCATTTATCATAGCGTGCAAATTGTTCATGACAATAAGGTGCTCAAGTTTGGTGACCTAGATAACTCATTCACACCAAATGGTACATTTACATTCAGATATTAACCAAAATAATAATTTACTCAAGTTGCCACATCGGTCTGTTGACATGACACATCATAACCCAGCACACAGGAAGCAGCTCTCAACAGGGGTACTATATTGCATACAGATATCGACCATACTTATTGATTTAGATACATGAATGTCTCTAACTTGAAAATGATTTATTACCGGTATCTGCTCGCGGTAAGTATCTCCGAGAAAGAGTCATTGAAATTCCGTTCCGTTTCGGGGAATGGAATACGGATCGCAGATTATTATTGCCTGGACTCGTCTCGACTTGTTAAAACAGTGGTCACAGTCAGGAAGGAAGGAGGAACATTGTTTCACACACCAACAATATTCAATATTTTCATAATGATAAAAAATAATATCCCATCTCTCCTCCTGGTTTCTTCTTCGCATATCGGAGTCGAACACCACAGATGACAGATATATTCACGATCACTAAAGACCAGAAATAATTTTTTGGAAGCCAGTGCTTCCATGCTCCAGACAGCATGATCCGTCTTTTATACTGTGTCCCTTGAGACATGTCGCCTTTTCGACTCGGTTGTACGTGTTTCGGCTTTGATGTTTCAAACAGCTATTCGGATCATTATAGTGAAACGGCAACGCGAGTGAAACATGTCACAACCCTCAAATAGCTTATTCTTACGTCTTTGAGACATGTTTTCATGGGAAAACAGGGTGACTTGCTGAGTGGTCGAAACCAGGAAACGTAGAGCCTACAGTGCTCGCCGACTGCTTTGATCTTGCCAAAGGCAAGGTTGTCGAAACTATCCGCCACATCGACAGAAATACTCTTCCCGAAGCAAAACTAACATTGAAAGACCCTATGGTGCAAGAAGTCTTTTCAGACCTTCAAATTTATTATTCCAGCAGACAAGGCTCCAAATAATATAATATAAATATTAGTTTTACTGGGTCCTCGTTAAGGAATTGAGTATATCTATTCCAAACCCTTCTGTATCAAATCACTCCTCCAATGGAATTACTTTTGAGGATATATTCAACAAACACAAACACGTATTCCCCTTTTTACCATCCATACCAATATACCAACATTGTACTGGACCCCCGAAATGCATAAACACCATAAACAGCTAGATTTATAGCTGGTTCCAGAAATGTTACGGTTAAAATTCTGTCCACTGTATTAACAAGAGCCCTACAAGCAGTTAAATCATTTTGGGGGGATTATTGTGATGCCATTTCAATACATTCAGATGTCGAATGCATCTGGATACTTAACAGCTCAAAACGTCTTACGGAAGAACTAGATAACAAAGGAACCATACTGTATAGACATGTATTTACTTGGGATTTCTCGACTCTTTATACTACTATTCTCAATAAGGACCTCATTGAACACCTTAGCTATAATCGGTGTTCAATATAACTGTTAACCGCTTCTCTCTTGCAGGAAACTAGCCTATTTGTATGCATACTGTGATGTATTCTTCTAATTGGTGTTAATGCTATTTTATGAATTATGTCTTCGGAATATGGACTCGGAAATTCTTTTAATTGACGGCGGCGGTATATCGAATGACGAAATAAACGCTTGTATTACATCTCCATAATGAACAGTTACAATCAAGGCGTGACTGAGATACATACTATGGAAACGACTTGAATTGATTTGAATGAAGAATAACGGTCAGTGGTTAGGATTTTATGTTTTGAACATCATCATATCTTGCTAACAGCATTGAAAACTGTCGACCACTTCTCTCTTGTAGGAAATGATCTTGCATTTTTATTACTTCATACACATTTTGAATTGGTGCTAATTGTGATATGAATTAGGTATTTCGATTATTGACACGGAAACTCTTTGCTGGACGACGGCTGAATATTGAATTTCGGATCTGACGCTTTGTACTTCGTACATTTCTCCATCATCCCAGATAGACCATGTCACTGCTACTGGAAAGAACCCGGTGTAAAAAGAAAGAATATCTGATATGGAAAAATGTCAGATTTCTATCTAATAACCTAGCTAAGACATTTTTCCTGATTTGCAACTCAGATAGGGCATATTTTCCAAAAGAGAAACATATGAAAAGCGATTACTTCCTGGGACATTCTTTGTTTTCACACAAGACATAAGGAAGTCTTTCCAAACATCGATTTTCAAATACGATTTTTGGTGGAAATTTGAAAGGTGCACAAGTATGTTGTTTCTTCGTTTATCAATCTTTTTCAACCGAGATTGGTTTGACGAATGAAACACGATATCGCGATTCAAATGTATCTCAATCACAACACAGCGACCGCGAAGACAGAAAACAGCGCATCCGTGACATGTATCTCCGTGACATGTATCATCTGTGACATGTAGCATCCGTGACATGTATCATCTGTGACATGTATCATCCGTGACATGTATCATCTGTGACATGTAGCATCTGTGACATGTAGCGTCCGTGACATATATCTCCGTGACATGTATCATCTGTGACATGTAGCATCCGTGACATGTATCATCTGTGACATGTATCATCCGTGACATGTATCATCTGTGACATGTAGCATCCGTGACATGTATCATCCGTGACATGTATCATCTGTGACATGCATCATCTGTGCCATGTATCATCTGTGACATGTATCATCTGTGACATGTATCCTCCGTGACATGTATCATCCGTGACATGTATCATCTGTGACATGTATCATCCGTGACATGTATCATCTGTGACATGTATCATCCGTGACATGTATCATCTGTGAAATGTATCATCTGTGACATGTATCATCTGTGACATGCATCATCTGTGACATGCATCATCTGTGACATGTATCAGCTGTGACATGTATCAGCTGTGACATGTAGTATCAGCTGTGACATGTATCATCTGTGACATGTATCAGCTGTGACATGTAGTATCAGCTGTGACATGTATCAGCTGTGACATGCATCATCTGAATCCTTCTCGCGTCAGTAAAAACGGTGGATTCGCGATTAACGACACTGAGACATGGATGGACAGTGTAAGCTTGAATGACTCCATATCAAATCGTAAGAGATATGGAGTCATATTTCTCTAGATCTGATAGGAAGGCATCGTGTTTATTATTATTTGTTCTCGCTATTGTTACGATCGATCGCTATGAGACCAAATCCACTCAAATCCAAACAGATATCAAAAGTCCATCGATATGGATCCATCTTTACGGTTTAATGTTCCAAGATCCCGACTGATCAGATTTTGGATACCTTATCAGTTTTGCTCAATTAAATTGCTACAAATAATTTCACTAAAACGACTATATCCGTTATTTTGGGATTACACTCTATTAGTATATAAATAACGAAAATACTGTATACGATCACGATCATTTCCTAAGTGGCAAAACAATATCACCAAAACCAGTTCTATATTATCTGAAAGCTATTCATTCGGGCAATTGGAATTGTTTGATATTTTGAATAGCACAGGTGAATTATTTGAATTGTAATTGAGCGGTTCGTAAAAATTTAGTCCTCCAATTATGTTGGTAATAACTTTTAAACTTCTTAGCAAAAGATTTGAACTTTTAGATTCTTAAAATATACGATTCAGTCCGGAAAATCAGGCCTCGTCTTTTTTTAATAAATGGTAAAAATGGCCCCCCTTCAACTAAAAACAAGGATAACTTTGAAATGAAGACAAACTTGGAAAAATGAGGCATGCTTATTAGTTTTACATATGTACAGAATTGCGTTCAAATTTAATGACTTTATGTTTAATAGCATTGGAGTCAATTAGAAGGCTAATCTGACTAACGTAGTAATCAATTCAACGGAGAAAACAAGAGAAACGAGTGAATTAGATGCAATGTTCTTTAATTTATGACTTGTGCTTTCTTCAACTAAATCAAATGTTGATTTATCTATGTAAATCTACTGAATTATCAGTATCATTTGTGAAAAGTGATAGAGAACGTTACTAGATTAAATGGTTACCGATAGATAAACATGCGTGACCGACCCGCAGTGCTCGCCGACTAATCCAGTCTTTAGTGGGTATCTTCAGACGTATTCTCTGACAGCTCAAAGCTTAATTATCGGTATAAAGAAATATTTTTTATCACTTTTTGTCACCAGCATATGGAGTTGAATATGAAGTTTTATATTAAGCGAAAAAATGGAAGCCTTTTAGGGATGCTGGGCTCTTGAGTTGAATGCAACACTAACTCATTTCCCATGACTTACTTATCAGAGCGAATTCTTCAAACCGTAAACGTATGTTATGCCAGTCAAGACAGGTGCTGAAAAACATCGTGCGACAAGGTATTTAAAACAGGACACGTGATGGTTGTATTGTTCACAAACGAGAAATCTTTTTTCATTCGAATAGACAGCCAGTCAAGATAGTTGCTGAAAAACATCGTGCGGCAAGGTATTTAAAACAGGATACGTGATGGTTGTATTGTTCACAAACGAGAAATCTTTTTTTCATTCGAATAGCCAATTTTGAAGAGGGCATACATTGGCATTTTTCCCGATTATAGACTGCGAATGATTTATAGAGCTACAACTTCATCAAACCCTATTCTGAAGTAAAACCTTGACACATTTGGACAAGGCGAGTACATGTAGGATTCAACTTGGGTGAGTGGAGATGACACAGATCCAATGGGGGTCTTGTATAATACAAACTATCCAATCAGATTCTGTGGTTGCCATTTCCTGATTGTCTATTTTGATCCAGTTAACCAATCAACTGACAGATTTAGCACTTTCGGTTCATCTTCTGTTAGTAGTATATAGGGGACGGGAGAGCGCTTATTTTCCAGGGAGGTAACTCTTGGTTCCCCTTTTTCTGCCAGGGGGCGCCACCAGTCCCGTATGACGTCACTTCCGGTCTGGGTGAATGGAGCGTGACCTGTGAACATGATAGGATATGTACTGACCTGTCTGTGGGGACTCAAAGTCGTTCATCTCCGTGTCTTTTCGGTGAGAGGAGCATGTACTGGGGTTTTTCCCACAATGTCGTTCACCTCCGTGTTTCTTCGGTGAGGTCCGTGGGAACATGATAGGAGATGTACTGACTTTTCTGTGGGTTTTTCCCATCTGTCGTTCACCTCCGTGTGTCTTCGGTCAGGTCCGTGAAGATGTGACGGAGGTGACCGAAAGATGTGACGGAGGTGTGCGAAGAGACACGGAGATCACCGAAGAGTCACGGAGAGTTCGGTGAGGTCCGTGAAGATGTGACGGAGGTGACCGAAAAGACACGGAGGTGACCGAAGAGACACGGCGGTCACCGAAAAGACCCGAATGTCATCACCGAAGAGTCACGGAGGTGACCGAAAAGACACGGAGGTGACCGAAGACACACGGAGGTTACCGAAAACACCCGAATGTCACGAAAAAACGTATAAAAGTGGAAATTTTTAGGGGAGTTGCTGCATTCATTGGCCTGCCGAACGGAGCTATCTCACCAGCCTACCTGACCAGCCTGAACCACTCTGACGACAGGAGGAATCACCGGCACTTCAGCATGAGACGTGGAGAAGATTTTCCAGGGGATCCAGGAGCGCCTCCGGCTGAAGTCTTGCCCGAAGACGAGCGTGTGAGTGAGATTTATCGACGTCACTGGACCACCATACGCCATTGTTTTCACCGTCACCGTCGTCTATTGGACTTGTATAACTTTCGACTGCAGGACCTCACGTATCTTTCTACTTACGCCGAGAACATTTTCACAGACCAGGTGACAGCGTTCAAGTTGAATATCACATTCGGCTACATCTTACGGCACAAAGAGACGGACCAGTTGCGGTATTTTTATCCCAGCAACAATACCTATGTGTTTGACCAGCCGTTCACGGTGACGGATGCAATTTCTCTGGAGCCACTCATCGTCCAACTGACTACGTTGGACCCATTGGAATGGGCCCGGTTGCAACGCCCCAATACCAAATGGACTGTAGAAATGGTGACGAACGTCACATTTTTCGTCACCAAAATGAGAGATCACCCTATAGGTGCTCCTGTCATTCTTCCACTTTGGCTGCTTCATCGAAGAGGACTGTATGCGTTAACGCGAGGCGTAAATGGTCCCTACAAAGACCGGAAATGTCTGTTTCGGTGTTTGGCCGTGCATCTGGACGAGTGTGATCCCCGGAAATGTGAGAAAGTGGCCAATGGCTATTGGAGACAGTATTTACAGGAGCAAGACTTGGATGAGCGGCAGTTCCGTGGAGCCCCCTTTAAGTATTTGGATGTCGTGGAAACTCTGTTCAGCATCAATATCTTTGTATACCGATTACGATGCGAGGATGACATATTTGCGGCTGAATTGGTTCATCGCTAAGCAGAACGGTATGCTTCTACGATGAAAGTCAATGTCTTCGACGACAATGGGGTGAGTCATTTTTCCCTCATCTACAAAATGAGCCTGCACGCCCAGTCTTACAGTTGTGCCCAATGCCATCGGGTGTTTGACCACTCTGGGCATCTACATCGACACGAAAAGATTTGTGACAACAGTGTGAAACGCAAATTTCCTGGCGGTGTGTACCATAATACGCCCACCATCATCGAGGAACTGGCCGATGAGGGTCTTATCATACCGGAAGAGGACCGTTATTTTCCCTACCGGGCGTGTTACGATTTCGAGGCCCTATTGGAGCCCATGGACATGTTCTCAGCGAAAACGCAGTGGACGCAGCGCCATATTCCCCTCTGTGTGAGCATTTCCACCAACGTACCCGGCTGTGACGCTGCACCTGTCTGTTTCGTGTCCACCGGGGATTCCCATGAGTTGATTACCCGCATGATGAGTTATTTAGAGGAAGTCAGTGCGGCCAGTACGGAATTGTTGGTGTCCAAGTTCTAGGATGTATTGGACCAACTGGACGATCGGATTCCTATACCAGGTGTATCGTTTAGTGACGATGAAGAGTCAGAGTCCGAGTCAGAGTCGGACACCCAGGAGCCGGAACCCATTCAGTCGCAGGATGTACCTTTACCTAAACCGTATGCGGAGAAATTGAAAGCCCGCTTCCTACAATACCTAGGCCAGTTACCTGTGCTCGGCTTCAACTCGGGACGATACGACTTGAACATAGTGAAGGAATTTCTCTACCCTTACTTGGCCCAGGCTAATACCATCAAGTCCGTCATCAAGAAGATCAATAATCATATGGCCCTCACTACCACGTCACTCCATTTCCTGGATGTACGAAACTACTTAGCTCCCAATTATAGCTATGATCAGTGGGTGAAGGCGTATGACTGTGCACAAACCAAAGGGAGGTTCCCTTACACGTATATATCGACGCTCGACCGCTTGGAGGAAACACAGTTGCCACCCCGGGACGCGTTCTTTGACGATTTTAAGCAAGTGGAATGTTCGGAAGACACGTACCGGGAACTACAGCAGGTATGGAACGACCAACACATGCAGACCTTGCGAGATTTCCTGATATGGTATAATAACTTAGATGTGGTTCCTTTCCTCGAAGCGGCCGAGAAAATGGTTCACCTCTTTCGTCGTGAGATGCACGTCGACATATTCAAGGAGTGCCTGAGTTTACCGGGTCTGGCGCTTCGCCATCTCTTTCAAGATTGTCATACATACTTCTCGCTGATACACCAAAAAGACGCGGACATGTATGATTGTCTAAAACAGAACATCGTGGGCGGGCCCAGTCTTATTTTTCACCGCTACCACGAGGAGGACGTCACCACGCTCCCCGGTGGGAAAACCTGTGCCAAAATCATCGGATTCGATGCCAATGCCCTGTACCTGTGGTCCCTTGCCCAGCCCATGCCCAGCGGTCATTATACGCGCTGGTTGGCGGAAGGTCAACATTTCACACCGCAACGCACCCCCTACAAACATCTCGCCGACCAGCGGTTGGACTGGGAAGCCTATCGACGGGGAATTTCCATACGCCATCAGACCAACGCCACAGAGAAGCGCATAGGAGATCGTCGACTCCCCGTCGATGGGTTTGCCCTTGTGGGTAGAACACCGACCGTATTCCAGTTTTATGGATGCTACTGGCACGGCCACGAATGCCATTTCAGCGCTGGACGCTTCAACCAACGACGTGGGAAATCGGCGGAAGAATTACGGGAAGAAGTCCAGGAGAACGGCGATTACATCAAAGAGAGAGGATACCACCTCATCGAAATGTGGGAGTGTGAATTTCACACCATGTGCCAGGCCCTCCCACATTTACGCCGTTTCCTTAAAGCGCGCGAGTACCCTCTCAGTCGTCGGCGACTCCTGAGTCTGCCACAGATGTTCGACGCCATTCGTTCCGGGGACCTCTACGGCTTTGTCGAATGTGATCTGCATGTTCCCGACACTCTCAAGCCACTCTTCGCCCAGTGCCCACCTATTTTCAAGAACACACTGGTGGGTCGGGATGACATTGGAGACACCATGAGTGCCTATGCTGAGCAACACGAGTGTTTGCCTCGACCTCGACGGATGTTGATTGGCAGTATGTGGGCAGAGAAAATCTTGCTGGGCACTCCGCTACTACAGTGGTACATCAGCCACGGTCTGGAAGTCACGCGCGTGTACCAAGTCTTACAGCACGTACCCAGCGCCTGTTTTGCGGGGAATGCCGACATCGTAACGTCTGCCCGTCGTCAAGGTGATCAAGATCCGAGTAAGGCCATCATCGGGGAATCGTGGTAATTGACGGGCAATGGCTATTATGGCAAAACGGTCACTAACCAAGATAAGCACGTGAACGTGAACATCTGTACCACCCCACAGGCCCGCAAAAAGGTCAATTCTCCCCTATTTCGATCCGTGGAGGTCATCGATGACGACACGTATGAAGTCAGTTCAGCCAAAAAGACTATCCGTTGCAACCTGCCCCTCCAAATTGGATGTATGGTATACCAGGTGGCCAAACTCAGGATGCTCCAGTTTTTGTATGATCTAATGGGTGTGTATTTTAATCCATCAGACTGGCAACTCATGGAGATGGATACAGACTCTGCTTACATGGCCGTGTCTAATGCGGATTGGGAGTCCCTGGTCAAACCCGAGTTACGTGCACAGTATGAGGCGGAACGGGACCAGTGGCTACCTCGACGTGACCATTACCAGTACGACAAGGGGACGCCGGGCCTCTTCAAGTTGGAGTGGAGTGGGGATGCCATGATTGCTCTCTCCTCCAAGACGTATTACTGTTACGGTGGAGACCAAAATAAGTTTAGCTGCAAAGGGGTGAACCGGCGCGATCCGGCCATCGACAAAGCCTTGTACCTGAACGTGCTGCAAAGCCAGGCCAGTGCAAGTGGGACTAACAGATGATTTCGGGTCGTGGGCCACCAGATGCGGACGTACATCCAGAAACGAGACGCCTTCACCTTCTTCTACTCCAAGCGGAAAGTCCTTCCCGATGGCATCAGTACCACTAACCTGGACTTGTGAAACTATGACATTTGATATACTTTTCATGATACGAGTTAAAACTAGTACTGTAAAAAAAGTCAGAAGGGTCGCCAGTCCTAAATGCAGGGCGTGGGTTCGAATCCCACGCTCTGACAGTTTTTACACACCACCTGTATTCTATTGTGCATATTCTATACATTCTTGTTCACTTGAATAAAAAAAGTCAAACACATCACTTGTGTTTTTATGAATTTTTTATTGAACATCAATGAACGTCAGAACAACAACGTCATAACAAAAAACAATGAGAACACCGCGCGGTGCATTGAATCAATTAAGACAACCAGAGAAATGGGGCATGCACATTAAAACGAGAGGCAGTCCAGTCGTATACGAGCACATCACGGTCTTCGGCTTGACAATAATCATCGAACATTTGTATGATCATTTGCATAGAATGTCCTCTACTCCGGTGAGTGAGATAAAACACACAGTACTGTCCGCATACACTACTCAATGGTCCTTGTAATCTTTTAGTATTCCAACGCCACACTGTAGTAGATACGTCCATGAACTTCACCAAATCGGGATGCAGGGGTGCAAGTCCGAAGGAATCAAAGTATTCGCCTTGGCCCAGGGTGTCCACGTACACAGCCACCCAATGTTCACCGGGTCGAGTACCAGGGTCTGTATTCAGGATGTAGGCTGCTGGGGTGGTTGGGGTGGTTGGGGTGGTGGGAAACACATTGCGTGGAAACGCACCTCGAAAGGGTACCCGAGGATCTCGCTGGAGTATGGCCATCAGCTGCTCTGTATCCATGACTCTAGCTGGCGTAGTCACACAGGACGTTTCTTTGCTGATCCACGGTGATGACGTTATCAAACTCGGCGTAGCAAATCACGTTAATGGTATGCATTAGAGGGACGGAGAAACGCAGTTCCAACCGTAAGTTTCCCTTCTTGAGCAAGGCCAGTTGATGATCGTGTTCCAAGGTTGGGGTGAGGTCGGAGGCGAACAAAGTGTACCCACGGCTAAAGTCTCGTCGAGTGATGGTATCTCCTTCGTCCTGATTGTTTTGTCCTGTGGCTGTACAGGTAGCTCCGCACATACTGATGGTTACCAAAATCCGGTTGTAACGGACGGGCTGGAATTTGATGCCCGGCCACGTGCAGTGCCAAAAAGTTGAGGTTGAAATGTTGAAATTTGAACGGATTCTCATTCCACTGTCCATTGAAACTGGTGTTGGTCACACACGCCAGAGTAAGACGTTTAGGGAGATCCCCTAGAAATAATTTTTCACGATTGGCCATCATCGTATCTGCTGGCACAGAGAACACCTTGGTCTGTACGCGTCGGATGGGGTACAGGGCTGGTTTTTTCGATAAGGCTTCCATGTGACTCACCAACACGCCCTGTTGCAAATACACCTTACGGACAAACAGGGCTGCATCTTCTATGATGATCTTGTAATTGGGGGCATCTCCATCGGCCATCAAGGCGAAAGTGGGTGCGGAACGGATCAACTTGATCTTGATGGATACACCGTTCATCATGTAGCGGTCTTGCAGGAACAGATCGGCGTGCAGTCGTCCCATCATATCGACGGACGTGCTACGGGTCAGCTGCCTGCGATGGCCGAACCCATTATTGGCAACGGTGACGGCATCCATGGCTCCGGGTGTATCCCTGTAGTACAGCGAGGCTTGCAAGTGTGTTTTTTTGGCATCTTCTCCGTACGACAACAGCGTCTCGATGTAGGCTCGGTACGGGTACGTATTGGTGGACGTACTGATGAGTTTATCGTTCAGACTGATATCCACCTGTTGGAACAAGGAGTGCAGCCAAAGATTCACCGGGCCTACCACCGCATCGTTCGCCATGGGCGTCCCGTCGTTGTCCATTATTTTGGCTTTCACGTACAAGTACGTGTGGGCTAAATCCAGGTAGGCCGTATCTTTGTTTTCAATGGTAAATTCCAGTGGTCCCGTGCCCGTCAGGCTAGCCAGGGGTCGATGTTCTACCCAACGTCCTTCGGCGACACTGGTCTGTGTGGGTAGAATAGTCCACAAATCCAATTCACTGTTGGTAGACGGACACGACTCGGAGTGAATGAATGCCATTATGCGAAGATGTCTCTCTTACCCTTCTTCTTCCGGGGTGTGCGTCGTCGGTGTGTCGGTCGTCGAATGACTCTTCCCTGTGCCCGTGGTTGTCTTTTAAGGGCTTTGGCGATCAAGACGCTGTCTGCTTCTTGGGCCCGTCGTTTCAAGGCTTGTCGGGGTGCCGTTCCTCCCAAGACAACACCGGCCACGCGCAGTCCACTGCGTACCGCTTGTTTACCCACCGCTTTTCCTCCCCGTGTCACCAAGGGCAAGAACGTTTTGACGATGCTGCCCAGTATGAGTCCGTACATAGCCACTTTCATATCCATCACAACGTCACCGTTGTCGGTGGTGGGACCCGCGTAGATGTCGTAAGGGAGACCTAACATTTGCTGTAGCCTAGGACTGAGTTTCACACCCACGTTGGGGCTGAGCAGGATACAGGCCTTGTCGTTGTGTGCGTTGACATCGAAGATCACTTGATTCTTGAAGGGGTAGGCTTTGATGGGTCTTGAACTATTCGTCACCACCAGTAGAGACTTATAATTCAACAATGTGGTCAGACCCTCTATGAACGCCTTGGGGGTATCTTATTGGCTTTCGGGGAGAGTCAGTCGGTTTACTTTGCCTTCGTAGGTCACCTCGTACCATACTTCTTTGCCTCACACGTTGTACCACGAGTAAGGGTATTGAATATCCACCAGTCCACATTCCCACCGTCCAGGTAAATGCAACGGTTGCGGTAATTGGGTCACGTACTTGGCCAAGGTGTTGTCAGGAAACACATCGAGCGAACTGTTACTGGGCAACGTGAGGTAAAACATGACGACTGAACTTTCTTGCTTCTGCACCTGGCTTTAATAGTGCTCCCAGGCCTTGGGCGGATGACCTCGGCGTCGTGATCGTCGCGGTGACTTGCTTTGTATCAAAGCTCTCGAGCGCTGGAGCCTCTTTACCGGGGATGGTGTTTTAAAGGGTGGAAAAGAAGATACCCGTCGTTGTGGTGTTTTGGGGGTGACTCCGGTTCCCAAGAAGAGGGTGGTGGTGGTGGTGGTGGTGGTGGTCTACTCGGCGATTGCTGGGTCCGCTGCATAAAGGCCCAACGGTTAGGATTCCCCACCAATTCTTGAGGGGTGTGTGTGTCTTTCAACCCCTGAGCAAAGGCTTCCCAGCCCGGTGGATTAGAGTGTTTGCGAGAGCGCACCGTATCGTTGATCAAATCGGTGATATGAGACCCCGGCACCACTCGGTTTCGAATAAGCAGTTTCCCCTGATCGCTCCAACCCATATCGGGATTCTGTTTCACCCGGTCCAACAATAAACGAGCCTTGGTCTTGAATGCCTTAGGGACACTGGCCAACACTTCCTCTTCCAGCTGAGGTGATGATGGCGGTGTGGGTGCTGGCGCTGCTGGTAGTGGTGCTGGTGGTGTACTACCCTATATTGATCCATAAACGTCTTGTACCGGTTCAGCGTCTGATGGTAGAGTTGAATTTTCTCGTGATCGGGTAGTCGACGTTGCAGTATAATATTCATCTCTTCGTCGAGAGACTGGAGTTGTTGCACCGTGGCAGGCACGGGATAGGGTGATTGCAAACTCTGTAACAGTCGAGGTTCGACCAGCATCATTTTTTTCGTATGTTCCGTGACGTTAGCGTCCCAAGATGGATCCTACTAACGGTCCCAGTACGGTGGCGGCTAAGGGTGCGAGGAGTGCACCGAGAAATTCACCTCGCTGTAACACCTGTTTCTTTTTCTTTAAACTGCCCGTCTTCTTCACCAGCGTTCGGAGACCCGTCTTGTGCCGTTGCAATTTCCCTTTCTGCAGGGGACTGAGAGGAACATTCCATTTTAACACATTATGAGCGACTTCACACAAACACCGTCCCAATTCTGTTCTGCGTCCGCGCCGCGCACCAGGGCCCGGCCCACCTCCGGTGGCGCGCTGCGTAATACGCGGAGGGCCGGCGCGTGCTTCCGTATCCGTGCAGACATGATGAGGAAGTGAATGCTAGAGGGTTGTGTCTTCTTCTTTTATTTGGGTGTGTACACCGTCTGGAACTCTCCGGGGAAAATGTGGGTGCGCAATCGAAGTGCCGAGGGTGTTCCTTGTCGATGAGCAGATACCCGTGGGCCCCTTGGGTGGCATCTTCAAAGGCTTCCCGCACAAAGGTCGTGTTTTTAGGGTACATCTGTTTCGCCAGGTGCATAATTTGTGATGCGTCTCTGGGGTTTTTGAACAAGACCACATACTGAGCATTCAAACTGATGTTCCTGTGCTCTTTGTTCTTACTGAAGAGATTCTGGACGATGTAGATGATGCTCAACCGACGATGATGGCTCCCTTTCGTAAAGAGACGCGTCACCCGACTGTCCGTTTCGGTCATCAGATCGCCTACCACGACCAACGTGTCTTCTGGGGTATCCTCTGGGGGTAATCCTTCCACCAAGGTGAGTCCAGAAATGCGTGCCAGTTCCTCGTACGCAGGCTGCCGAGCTCCATAACACCACAGGATGCGAGCCACGGGTGGTGAAATGAGGGCTGACCCGTGTTGGATGAGCCGTTGAACGAAGTGATGAGACACGTGAAGGGATGCTGCCACCGAAGATCCATAGGGTTTTATTTGGTGATTTGCGCCCAGCGTTCAGAGGCCCACCACCGTTGTCGTGGATCCCACCGGGGGTCGTAGTCGTGCGGGTACCGTTGCCGTGGTAAACGTGGTACTAGTCCCACTCTAGGTGTTAGCGTCGTGGTGGTGGTGGTGGGAGTCCTATGTTGCCGTGGTTTTGCCCTGGGTGCTGTGGAAGATGATGCGGGTGGTTCGCTTGTGAGGGTAGGACTAGGCAGGTACACGGGTGGACCCCGGGTGAAGTTCCGCAGAGGTGGCGGAGGACTAGACCGCGTAGTGGGCTGGGTTGTAGAACGTGGTGATCTGGTAATGTTCCGCAGCGTAGTAGGAGAGGTGGTGGTGGTGTTGGGTGATTGCACTTGACGTTGGGGGGCAGGACTTGGACGAATGGAGGGTAGGTTGAAACAGGATATCAGGTACGCCAAATCGTAGAAGACTCCTCCAAATAAGGTACCCAGAAGCACTAGTAGACACACGACGGTACCGACTTGTCCTTTTCGAGTCCGCAGCAGTAAGGGCAGATGTGCACTATCCATGGTACAACCCTAGACTGAAGGCTGTAGGCGATGTGAGGTAGAATTTATAGCCGTTTCATGAGACCCAGGAATTAAACGAACTGGCCCAACCTTGCCATTTGACGAAATGATAGGGGATGCCACGTCGACGTTCCGTTTTCAAAATCTTTTCCACCGTGTAGTAGTCTTTCCGTGTTTTTACCACCGGTTGTAATTCTGCCTCGTAAAACGTGCCTTGCAGTGTTTCTCCTTGTAGATCTTCCAGTGGATAGACGTGTGGGTGTCGAGGGTTATGGCGAACGATGACAAAGTGCTCGACACTCCAGTTGGGCAAGTAACTTTTCTCAAATTGCCCTTTGACTTTACTGATCCGTACCACATCCCCGCGTTTGTAACGGGGTGACGTGAGTGGACTTGGTTCTATCGAGTACAGCACTTGATGTTCGTTGCGTTCCGTCACATCGAGGGGAGCCCGTTGGATACTGCGATGATAGGCTCGATTTTACCCTTGGACCAGTTGAGGTAGCATATCGATGTACCGTCGGGTGTTTTTGGCGGTAAAATACTTGTACATCCGTCCTTTGAAGGTTCGATTGAACCACAGAGGCTTTGGTCTCGTTGTACGTATGGAAGAAAAACACCTTCTGTTTCTTAAGAAAGGCTTGAAAGTGACGGTTGAGAAATTCTGTGCCTTCATCCGTTTGCAAATAGAGGGGTTTGCGTCCCGTCTTGAAAATCTGCTGGAACGCTCGTACCAGATTCTCTCCTGTTTTGGTACGGATGGGTAGCACCCACGCGTACTTGGATAAAATATCGATACAGGTCAACATGTACCGATGTCCATCATTGTGGGCAGCAAATCGACTCATATCGACCAAATCGGCCTGCCATTGTGCGTCTACACCTCCCACGATGACTCGGTTACGGCGAAAATGTCGTCGGGCTGCTCGATGTAAGCTATAAGTGTCTTGGGTTTTTAACCATTCTCGAACTTCAGTTCGACTGATGCCTTGGGAATGTGCAGCTCGAGCGAGCGCTCCCACAGCGCTATAAGCAGCTGGACTGGGTGGGTTGTAATACAAATCTGTTAACACCTTGTTCACAGTCTTACGCCACGTGGATTCCTGCCGATCGGCCTTGCGGGTACTCCACTGGCTGCCCTTTCGGCTTCCCTTTCGGGTCCCCCTCTGCGTCCCCCTGTGGGTACCCCTCTGGGTTGCGCTGTTGTGTGTTCGCTTCATGAGTAGACACTGACACTCTAGCCTGTGTGCACCCTATAGATATAGTACTTCATCGACAATGGGTACTACTTTTTCCAAGGCCGTCCATAGATCAGGGTCCAGGGTAAAACCACCTTCGTTCAGACAGAGGAGTCGAGCAAAAAAGGCACCGCGGAAAATGTAGACGTCGTCACACAGGTGAATGCTATCACCGTCGAGATCGCCCAACAACACCCGTTTCAAGGTAGTCCAGCCTTCCGGTGACAAAGAGACGCGCGCTTTGGGTTCAGACGTACACCAACACCTACGTCCGCTATCGATGAGGTCCACTCGTTTGGGGTACAACAATAGGGTGTAGCCAGGTGTAAGAGTCCGGGTAGCCACAGAGTTCGCGTCGGGGTGCAGTAAGTCGTGGACGTCGGGGATAATAGTTTTCAGCGCCTGCCATAATGCAGGACGGAGTGTGATATGGGGACCACTACGCTGTTCTAACCGGGGAAAAAAAGAATCATCTCTACCACGTCGTAGGTAGACACCCACTCCCACGTGCATGAAATCGACTTCGGGCTCTTTTCCCTGTAACAACCGTGTCAATAGAGTCCACCCTGCTAGGGTTAAACATAGCTTCACCTCTCGGGGTTGTTCTTCGATGAGCTGCAGGTGATTGTCATGGACGATCAGGGTGACGTGGGTGGTCAGTTGGAACAACGCAAGCTCTCCATCTGTTCCGTGCGCTCCCATGGTGGTGAATGACAAAACACCGACTAGGGAGGCCTGTATATATCGCTGTGCAGGGGCTTATACTACACCCTGTCAGTGCCTAGTGGACTAACCTATACGCCCTGCAACATAAGGGGTTGGGTAATTTTGTATACTATAATGTCCCCCTATGGGTATAATTAACTCCTAGTCCGTAGCCGTACACGTTACAGTTTTTTCATTTGTTCGTGTCTCTCTATCCTAATCCGTCTACCTTCACCCTTCGTGAAAGTCCGTGATCACTCGGTAGTGTCATGTTAAATTAACCCCTAGTCCGTAGCCGTACACGTTATAGTTTAATTTTTTTCGTGCCTCTCTATGCTAGTCCGTACCCGTATACGTTATAGTTTTTATTTTCCATGGCCCCACCTTCGTCAAAGTCCGTGATCATTCGGGGTGTAATGTTATAGAGATACGAATTGATTTAACCTAGGAATTTGCTATACCAATTTCGTGCAAAAAGACGGGATTGTAAGTTAACCCAGGAGGCATGACCCGCGCCTTATTGGGCCAATCAGCGACCCGTATATCAACCAATGGCGAGGGCGGAGACAGAACCAATGAAAGAGGTTTGCGCCGTTTAAACAGCCAATGAAAATCTACTCTATATTCAGTATAAAACCCAGGGACGCGTGGGGAAAAGCTTCATTCAAACCATATTTCTGAAGCTGTGAAGACCGTATCAAGATGAATAGAGTTGCGAAGATGAGTACGACCAAGGGAGCGGGAAGAGAGAAGAGACAGAGGGAGAAGCTAGCGAGGAGTGTAAAAGCATTTTGGATGGCGGAGATACAGCGGTGGACGCGGGCGAACACCAATTTTACGCCGCTGTCCTGGGCAGCATTGTACTATTCCGTGACGAGAGCCCTCACAACATTTACGGGGGAAGACTGGATATCGGCACTGAGAGACGCTCTCAATGAAGAACATCTCCAGAGAGAACAACAACAACTCCAACAACGCAGGCCGGAATTCGTAAATTTAAACGAATTACCGAGCATACCACGGGCTACATTCCTGGACGATCTACCATCGGTACCAGACACGGATGACGATGAACAACAACAACCTGGCTGGTACTTTTCCGTCAGTTTGGAATAGACAGGCAAACTCCCCCTGAATAAAACAGGGTAAACAAATTGACCTTAACGGCCCTTTTCAGGGCCACCCCAATCTTACGAAAGGGGACTTCTAACTTGGCACATTCAATTCAAATCAGGCCCTACATTGGTGAATCTCCTCTCCTCTATATTCTATGATTACCAAACTCCAACCCCCAAAAAATCTGCCATCAAAGCCCCTTTTCAGGGCCAACCCCTAGCCTTCCAAACAGCACTTATAACAATTGCCCCTAGGCCCTACCCATGCAAATCTCCTCTCCTCTATGATTACCAATCTCCCACACCTCACAGCAAAAAAATGTTTACACTCGGGGTTTTCCGGGACTACTCGGTAGTTCTCAATCTCCTCTCCTCTCTGATTACCAATCTCCCACACCTCACAACAACAAAAAATTCACACTCGCCTTTTTCCGGGACTACTCGGTAGTTCTCAATCTCTTCGCCTCTATGATTACCAATCTCCCACACCTCCTCACAACAACAACACAAATTTTTACACTCGGCTTTTTCCGGCACTACTTTACCTGGGCGCTGTTAGTAGGAAGTTCCCATTTACTAAGTGTTAATTACCTATTGTTACCTAGGTGTGTGCATGTGCAGGAGTTGGTGTTTTTTGTGCTTTTAATTAGAAGTTTGCTCTTTCGAGTATAATTGGGGGTCCTCATAAGGACCGTTAGGAAGGTGTAAGGGGATTACACCGATCGGAACAGGTTTTCTCGCCTCTGGGTACACACGGGACATTTCAGCGCGACGAGTGTACACGCTATGGGCTTGTAAGTGGGCGTAGGCACTGGTCTTCCTGCATGTCTGTGAATACAGCGAATACATAACGCGTGGTGTCCACATGGAAATATAGCGTATTTGGCGTAGAGACTACTGCATTGGACACAGGGTAAATACTGTGCCGCTCCCCAGGTTGTGTCTCGCTCCAGTCTTCTTATTTCGATACAGTAGTACTCAAGATATCGCTGCTGTAAAAGACCCATCTGTTCTTTTTCTTGTTCTTTTTTTTCTCTTTCAAGTTCTTGGTCTTCTTCGAACTCATCTTGTAGGAGTTGAGCAATCTGTTCGTCGTCGGTAGGATAGACGTAGGGACTCACGTAGGGACTATTGTCCACTCCATCGATGAATTCCCCCGTTGCTTCTTGGTCTTGGTCTTGGTCTTGGTCTTGATGTTGTTTGAACACATCTTGTAGGACTCGTTCAAACCGTTCGAGTTGGAGGGTACTATCAGGCCGTACGTCATTGGCGGTGACATCTCCATCGGCTGCCTCTTCTTCTCCTTCTTCATCGTCTTCAATATCGATGAATTGACCCGTGGCATGATGAAGATACTGCCGCTTTTGTTGTGAAACTGGGGTGAAAGTCTCGCTGCCCTCTACCGGCTGGTCTTCTTCTTCTTCATCATCTTTCCATAGCTCTTCCAATATGTTGTCAAGCCACGCCTCGTTAATAATATTGTGCACTCCATCAATATCCATGTGTTGAGCCATGATGTAGTTCAAAATGAATGGATAGCAGACGACACTGCGCGCTTTTTATAGTATAACCGTAGAGCGCCCGTATGAGGGCGCGGACGTCATCGAAATCTTCACAGCGAAACTATTGTACCTGCTCAGGCCCTCTGAAATTTTGTGTTTCTTTTCCATCTTCACACCGGTCTCATTTTGCAATAAATGCGAGTTGACGTGTAAAACTTATTTAAACTTGAACTTTGGGAACTTATAGTGTATCGCTGAAAAATTCAGAAGGTTGGCGGCAGGCTAAAACTATATTTGTAATCATTTTGTCGATTTTAGACCCGTATGGTTATGGGTGTGGTTGTGTGGAAAACCCGGTAAATTTGAAATAAATCGACTTACCTCCGTAAAAACACTTTAGGTGTGTTCCTGACATCCTTATAATGTCACCCTGAAAATTTAAGCAGGTTTAACGATGAAAAAAGTATGAATTTTTGTCATATCACTCTTTTTTAGGGCCACCTAATTACACCCAAAAGGGGGGAAATTTTCTAACTAAAAGCACAAAAACACCAGCTCCCACACCAATACCCCCTTTGCATAGAGTGAACACTAACACACATTTGAATTTCTAATATTTTTATTAACACAGTAGAATGAACATAAGGTCTTCACCACAGTAGACTCTTGGTGTTGAATTTTTAATACAATTATACGCTATCAAGGCGCTTAAATGAACATAGAATGAACATAGAATGTAGGAATACGGTGATGTCTGAATGTTTATGCAACAAGACTTGTGTGAAATGTTCAATATTTATGCAACAAGACTTGTTTGAACTCGTCATTGTCTTTCTGCCTCTGGTGCACGTAGATGAAGGTGGCAATCTGTTCACGTGGAATTCTGGGTGGACAGGCAGCTTGCAATGCCTCGGCAATTTGCACCCCGTTAACGGCCTGTAGTCCCTCAGTCATGAGCGCGTCTGATGGTATACTATTGTCCATACACGTATGCGTGTTGAAGAGTCCGTTCTTGTTCCCACAGCCTGCACATTGCTGGATACGCAAGTGTCGAATGCGGGGTCTGAGATGATCCAGGAATGTGTCGATGTACTTCTTATAAATATACTGAGTCACCTGGTCAGACAGGACTTCATGAATTTCAGCTGTGAGACTCTCCAGCTTCCGCCACGCAGGTATTTGCAGGGTGACGCCCTGAGATAAAGGAATACGCTTTTGCGTATCCGCCCTCAACTTCCATTTACGAATATGCACCAGCAGCATGTTGTTGAACATAGAACAGGTGAGAAAGATGTCGTCACCCACATAAAATTTCGCTTCGTCGTTCCCCTGGTGGTCAATGACCGCATCGACGGCGTAATAAGTGGCCTGTACTCTTATCCAGGTGTCCAACGTCAAGGCGATATGCTTAGGTGGTTTGTCGTCCCAGGCCGGTGCGTTAAAATGCACTTCCTCTTCTTTGACACTCACAGTTAAATAGGGAGAGAGCTCCCAAGTGTTCGTCTGGGCCGCCTGGTAGGCCTGCTGGATAATGTCATTGATCTCCTGCACAGACATAGGAAGTAGCACCTCTTCCTTCGCTTGCTCAGGCACTTGCTGGGGCACTGGCTGAAGCACTTGCTGAGGTATTTCTAAAGGTGTTAGTCGGGGTCGTTTGGTAGGTGAACCGGGTTTGGCAGGTAGACCGGACTCTTGGTGCGTACGTTTGGTAGCTGTACGCCCTTTGGCGATGTCCATGTCCATGACTAAGATATTATCTTCTGAATCCTGGGCTTGAAGTAGATCGGCTATTCCTTCATTTCCCGTCTTCTTCAGCACCTCCACGAAGGCTTGACATGCTATGGGGCCACGGCGCAGTAGATCGTCGATGAGGGCTCTGTTTTGTCGCGAGGTGGTCTTCTCCGCCATGATATCTTCGACACCGTGTTTAAGGATTATGTTTTGCACCATAAGCAGATCACATATATCAGCCACATGCTGCATCTCATCAACGAGGCGAATACGGTGCTGTAGAAGCTTAGGTCGGTGACATGAGTCCATGACTGTTGGCTCAGGTTGGTCAGGTCAGTAGCTGCTATGGTGAGATAGACTGGTTAGGCAGGCTCAGGCTGGTGAGGCTCAGACAAGTAGCTCCTATCGTCAGAGTGGTTCAGGCTGGTCAGGTAGGCTGGTCAGGTAGGCTGGTGAGATAGCTCCGTTCGGCAGGCCAATGAATGCAGCAATACCCCCAAAAATTTCCACTTTTATACGTTTTTTCGTGACATTCGGGTCTTTTCGGTAACCTCCGTGTGTCTTCGGTAACCTCCGTGTCTTTTCGGTCACCTCCGTGACTCTTCGGTGATGACATTCGGGTGTTTTCGGTAACCTCCTTGTCTCTTCGGTCACCTCCGTGTCTTTTCGGTTACCTCCGTGACTCTTCGGTGATGACATTCAGGTCTTTTCGGTAACCGCCGTGTCTCTTCGGTCACCTCCGTGTCTTTTCGGTCACCTCCGTAACATCTTCACGGACCTCACCGAACTCTCCCTGACTCTTCGGTGATCTCCGTGTCTCTTCGCACACCTCCGTCACATCTTTCGGTCACCTCCGTCACATTTTCACGGACCTCACCGAAAAGACACGGAGGTGACCGAAGACACACGGAGGTGAACGACAAATGGGAAAAACCCACAGACAAGTCAATACATCTCCTATCATGTTCCCACGGACCTCACCGAAGAAACACGGAGGTGAACGACATCGTGGGAAAAACCCCAGTACATGCTCCTCTCACCGAAAAGACACGGAGATGAACGACATTGAGTCCCCACAGACAGGTCAGTACATATCCTATCATGTTCACAGGTCACGCCCCATTCACCCAGACCGGAAGTGACGTCATACGGCAAGGTCACGCTCCATTCACCCAGACCGGAAGTGACGTCATACGGGACTGATGGCGCTCCCTGGCAGAAAAAGGGGAACCAAGAGTTACCTCCCTGGAAAATAAGCGCTCTCCCGTCCCCTATATACTGCTTCTGTTCTTATTGCGCACGCCTCTAGTTGTATTTTTTAAAATTCTAAATGGGAACAGGTGTATTGGTAAATGCTGTTGGGAATGTCCGTAAAACAACTTTCTACATAGAATCACATATCAACCCATGAGAGCCATATACGTGTATGCACATCATTACTTTGAACCCCCAAAGAAAGTCTGAATGGCCGGATATTCTGCCAGTTTTCTTCACAAGCCAATGAATATGCCAGATTTCCATTTTAAAATTTGAATTGGCCAATCAAACGTTTTAGAACTGGAAGATATTCATTTATTTATTATATTTATTAAACTTTGTGTACAACAGGACGGGCACAACAAGTGACCAGCACCTATAACTAAGTGCCCTCCACATACAATATACATACACACATTTAACAAAGCATTAAAAAAAATACGTATATATATAAGAATACACTACAATATAAAAGAATACGTAAAGCACAAAACAGTGATAAACAAACTTGAGTACAAACTTAAAATGTATCTATAGTGAGCTCTGTTACACAGTTTGATTAAAGATGTGCAAAATAAAAATGTGAGTAAAAATTACAAACTTGAGTACTATTAGTATTAAAATGTATCTATAGTGAGCTCCGTGAGGAAGTACACTTAATAAAATATGTCCAAAATAAAGATGTGAGTAAACTGTTGCACTACCGATTCAATTAAAAAATTCTAAGATATCCAATGATGCTCTGTTGTTTCTATAAAACTATTGTTATTGGTACAAATCAGGTTGACAGTCTCGTTCATTTTGTCACAATTCAAATGTCGATTAACCTGACGAGCTTCTCTGTGTAGACAAACTACCTCCAGTTCATAACGTTCTATGATCAGTGACTCTTCTAAGGAAACCATTGAGACGCCTCACCTCCTTGGCTCATTGTCTCCTGTTTTCGGAGTGTCGGGGCTTGGGGCGTTCAGTGTGGGGCTGGGACAGCTGGAAAGTTTGACTGCACATATCTTATGGGAATGTCAACTGGAATAGAGCCTGTGCAATACAGTTGAGATGACACAATTAAGTACGGAAATCGTAGCGGGGCCATCCCAATAAAAAATTAAATCTACACAAATAAAAAAATCATTTGCAGAAAAGAAAAAAAAATCCTCGAAAAAAATAGTTATTTCTTTTTAACGACTAATTATCTCGTGATAACGACTTAATTATCTCGCTATAACGACTTATTATCCTGACTATTATATCGTTATATCGACCTATCTCGTTATCGCGGCTTAGTTATCTTGTTATAACGATTTATTATCTCGTTATCTCGACTTATCTCGCTATAAGGACTTATTTCGTTATCACGGCTTAATTATCTTGTTATAACTTGTCTCGTGGTAACGACTTAATTATTTCGAACATACTAAGTCTTTATCACGAAATAATAAGTCGTTATAACGAGAGAATTATGATGTCATCACGACATCATAAGTCGTTATATCGAGATAATAAGTCCATATCACGAGATCAAAAATCGTTATAACGAGATAATGAAGTCGTTGACACGAGATAATTAAGTCGTTATCACGAGATAATCAAGTCGGTATAGAGACATAGTAAGTCGTTATAACTAGGTATTTTTTTTATTTTCGCAGATATTTGTTTTTATTTCTGCAGATGATTTTTATATTTGTGTGAAAATTGTTTTTATTCTTATGGCCCTGTAAAAGCCCTTAACATCACATCGACCCTTAACGTCGCAATGCGATGTTAACCCTATCCGGCCTGTGCGATTTGGGGTGTACCGCAGCCTGGGTAGGGGGGCCTATATGCTTGGATCAAGCTCTACTAAAAAATGTAAGAAAAAAAATCCAAAATAGCCGCCATGATGACGTCAAAGTCATTTTCAAAACAAACATGTTTTTGCCGATTTTTCGGTCAGATTTTGTAGATTTTTTTTATTTAGGCGTTTTCTTCGCAAAAACAGCATGATAAATTAGTAAATAATATTCTAATATGAAATAAAATATGTTTTACCCACTTTTCCATGCAGCAATCACAACTTTTAAAGAAATCTGACGAAAACATCCCTTTTTTGGTACTCCTCATGACCAATATTTTGAATTTACCCCTGATTCTCTGTTCGGGGGTCTTGCAAATAGGCTCAAAATGATCCCAATATGATAAGCTACAAGGTCACGGAGTATCAGCTCTCATTTTTGTCGTTCCTGAGATAGGAGCAAAAAACAACAACGATGGGGGGGGGGGGCGGAAAGTGCCCCACATCCATGCCAGGTAGGGTTAAGGGTAGAAACGTCGGCCCTCGACAACGCAATGCGACGTTAAGGGTCGACATCGCAATGAACAAAATATGAACATGATCGAAATCAAATGTCGCATGACCCTTAACATCGCAATGTACATAATATCGACATGGTCGACAATTAATATCGCTATGTATGCTCAAAGGTTCCAAACGTGTTTTTAAAGATCGAAGTATAAGGAATAAGATTAACTTATGATTCCCACACTTCAATCTTCAGGATATATCTTGTTCCATGGCTAACAATCCGTTAGTCATGTTGTACAAAACATGGTACAAGAGTCAAATATTTAAGCCAGTCGCCACCAAGAATATGTCCGGCCTCCATAATCAAAATTATTCACATTCGTGAAATTCATATGCCAAACATTGGAAGTTTTTTTCTCCAATGTGATTTGTGTAGTTTGGGAATTTATTCTTGTTCTGCCGTACATAATGAATATGATGCACCTATTTTAACTTAAAACTTGTTATACTTGTTTTTACAATGCATTTATCCATGAAAATAGTTGTAATTTCATTGTAAATTTCTTTTATGTATATACCGAAAAAAACATGATGTTGACAAAACAAAAACAAAAATACTCATCACACGATAGGTAACCGAAACAAATGAACGATATCGATTGGTGATGAGGATTTTAGGTTTTGTTTGGCTGCAAAACTTAAGAGACAATCAGTGACAAAATAGCAGATGAGTGCAGTTTTCATGAAGTGACGCCTTTCCAGGATAGTTCACCTTCTTACATTGATTCAAATAATTGAGAGTCTATGAATGGTAAGTGCTATCTATGATATCGTACACTAATACAGCATTATCTTTCAAGTTGGTCGTAAACGTGTTCACAATTGTTTACATTGATATTTCCCGACATCTATATAGTGAATAGAAGATACAATATTGTCCACAGGCGCTGGATAATAATCCGTGTATTCTTCTAGTGTTGTATACCCACGATGTTGTGTGATTACGCAAAATAGCGGAGATCTCGTCGTGACGTGGCGGTAGTCCATATAGGAATCGAAATACTCCCCTATCCATTTTCGTCTATATACGCAGCCAACCAGTGTTTAACTCTGGAGGAACTCGTGTCAGAATTAAGGTCCGCACCATTTTCGCCGGGAGTTACACGCCGCATGGTTAAGGTGTCCCTAGAATAGATTCTATGAAAAGCATAACTGGTAAATGAATCCATTTCTAAATTGGATGTTATCTCCCTCGTATTCATCAATCTGCGTAATCAAACATCACGTTACGAGCTCTGTCTGTGAGGATTATCTGGATATCCGATAACCTTCGTCTTTGTAGTGCTGTCCCCAGCTTGTGTACAGTCCTGAATAGAATCTCATATAATTTTGTCTCTCACAGTTAGATTGTAGACGCTTGCTGGGTACTTGTCGTCCGTCCACATAGAGTGCGAAGAAGTTAATGCCGTAATGTTTAGCTCGTACGGATTTTTACCGTATACACCATTGTAGGCGTCTGTATCAACGCATCCTACCACTATGCGCTTGGGTAGCTGTCCTAAAAATAGGTGCTCCTAGTTCATCGTCAAGTTTTATCTAGGGACGAAGAATACCTTGACAGACTCGGTTCAATTTGAGTTTTCTTAAGAAGAGGGATACGGTATTAATCAAAATTTTGAACGTAGGATTTCCTTCCCTAGTCATTAAAGCGAATGCGTCCTTACTTCTCATGAGTTTTATCTTTTGGTTAACGCCGTTCAGAATATACCTACTCTGAAAACACAGGTTTAGGTGGAGGTTTCCCATGAGGTTAACATGACGGCTGTTAGTCATGAATGTTTTCCGCTCTTGTAACCCAACATTATCAGCCCCTGTGCCCAAGTGACCCGCGGTGTCTTTGTACCATAGTGTCGAGGGCAGTATTGATTCTTTCGCTTCACCACCATAACTCACCAGTGTTTCTAGGTATGCTCGATAGGGGTAAGTATTTGAGCTGGTGGATGTGAGCGTTTCGTTTAAGCTCAAGTCAACTTGACTGAATAGGGAATTAAACCAATTATTTACAGGGCCCACATTAACCTCCCATCCACATTAGTATCATTAACATTTACAATCTTGGCGTTGACGTACATTTGAGTATTGTCCAAGTCTATATAGTCTTCGCCTGATCCACTTCTGCTAAACTCTATTGGATCATTTTCGGTAAGAGAGGCAACAGGATGATGTTTCACACATTAATTCCGGGACTAGGGGCTGTATGAACCCGTGTGAATCAAGATCCTCATGGTGCTCATATGAACAGCCAAAATCAAAGCGTGACTGAGATACATCATTCTCTAGATGACGACTTCACTTCAACAAATATCAAATGGATTAAAACGCTTGAAATTACGTATGATCTTTGCCCCAGCCTCTTTTGTTCTCATGATGGCCGATTACTCTACATTTTCCCCCGACATAACATCACCAGCTATGTCCAATCCCGTTGTACAGCATGCTTGCCCAATGATTTAGCGCCTCTTGACAATAACGGCATCATCGTTTTGAATATTCTGCCTAGCATATTCCCTATTTCATGTCCACGTTGCATTCTCTCCCCGGAAAACTGGGGTAATACGTGACTGGCTTGTGCCTTATAATAACTTGTGTACCGTCTCCCATCACAATGATACGCAGTCCACATGATAACGAGAAATTAGGTGAGCGTTTTTTCTGAAATGAAGCGTTACGACCACTCCACCAGACTCGAATGGTGCTTTCGCCCGTACGCGAAACGCGGAGAAACTTGACGCTGCTCAACTACAGAGCACCGACCACATAACCTTCAAATTTCTTAATTGTCCGCACAATATTATCCGAGATCCAGCCAGGACGAGTTCCAATCACAAAGATTTGAAGAAGAAAGGGCCATAACTCTTGAAAATATACGAGAAACGCGGAGAAACTTAACGCTGCACAACTACAGGGCACTGACCACATATCCTGCAAATTCCATATTTGTCCATACAATATTAACTGAGATCCAGCCCGGACAAGTTCCAATTCATGGAGATTTCAGGAAGATAGGGCTATAACTCTTGAAAATATAAGCGAAACGGGAAGAAACTTTACGCTGCACAACTGTGAGGCACTGACCACATATCATGCAAATTTCGTACTTGTTCATACAATATTAACCAAGATCCAGCCCAGACCATTCACAGAGATTTCAGAAAAAGGGTCATAACTCTTGTAAAATATACCAGAACTTGGAAAAAACTCGAGGCACTGGCCACATTCCATGCAAGTTTCAATCCTGTCCATCAAATATTAACCGAGATTTGACGCGGACAAGAAATTCGGACGCTCCGACGAACGGACGGATGGACGGACGGACGGACAGACAAAGAAATCGCTATATGCCCCCCTCTAATAAGAGGAGGCATGAATATGAAAGATATTATTTTGGTGCAAACAGTGCAACAAAAGTAAGTTCCCCCCATAGCGTTGTTTGGTATGTCCCAAGATATTTGCTCGATCGCGATGAAATTCTGCACACACTATCCCAGCCGACAGGGTGTATCAAGGATTATCCTGTAGGTGCAGTTGTGCTCTAATGAGCATGCGCAAACTGGAACTCGGTCGGATTTTGAAAATTACACAAACAGATTCAACCAGATCTTTCAATGGCAAATGTTCATTTCATCACATATTCAGCATGTTCACTGGGTGCCTCGACGGCCAGTAATCGTTAAAATCTTGTGTAACCACCACGAAACTGTATCACATTAAGACAACGAGCTCCCATCGTGTTGATAGGCGTGTGATCCGATTTTGCGGGATGGCCAACCACTCCTCCTGAAGCAGGCGTCTCACATCATCAAGATCGGACTCCATCCTAACTCGACGATAGACCGCGTGCATCAACTGATCCCACAGATGCTCGATGGGGTTGAGATCCGGAGAACTGGCGGGCCACTGCATCCGCTCAATGCCTTCGGTTTGGAAGAAGTCATTTTCAACCCTTGCCCGAGGTGGACGGGCAATGTCGTCCATAAAGACAAATCCTTCACCGACGGCGCCTACATAGGGCAAAACCTGTGGACGGAGAACTTCAGCAACATAGCGATTGGCGTTCAAGTTTCCCTCAATAGGCACCGGTTTGCCTGTGGTACTAATACCTGCCCACACCATTACGCTGCCACCACCAAAGGCCGTTACGGGCTCCACGCAGCACTGAGCATGCTCTTCACCATGCCGACGCCACAGACGCCTTCTACCGTCAACATGGAGGAGACAGACCCGCGTTTCGTCGCTGAGCATTGGCTCATTGCTGTCTAGTCCATCGACCATGATTTGTTGCCCACAGCAGACGCGCTACCTTATGACGGCGAAGCAACAAGGCTTTCTTAAACATGCGCCTAGCACGTAATCCGACGGCTTTTAGGCGTCTCCTAATTGTTTGGGCACTCAACCTCCTAGCCATGGCACCAGCATCTGTTCGAATGGGGAGTTAATCGTTAATGGGAGTTAATTGAATTGAGGAACGAGTTGAATCCGCGCCACATTCGACAATGATTTAGCAATCTCACCGAGCATTTATCATACTGATTACATGTATGAGATGTTTCAGCGGAAGCATTGATTTTAGCGTTTCTGCTCCAAAATTCAGTTTCAAAACATTCTGAAATGCCTGAATTTGCGGAAGCCAGTGAAACGTTCTCAGTTTTTTTTGACATTTTCAGTCTTTTTTTAAGCCACCGATCGCGCTTCATGCAAAGAATGATCTTGCCACTAAGAAAGTGATTGGTCGACGAAAATGGCATTCGAGTTTTTGTGGCACACGCAGACCCTCATACCTGATGACCTTCTGTTCCTGAATGCGACGTTTGCGATTCGCCGATTTTTTCGTTGCGTGGTTGCCCTGGGCATTCAACTTCTCGGCAGATCCTTCACATCTCCAGTTTGGAGAAATTTGGCTTGTACTTAAAGAATGGCATTAGGAAACACCCTCATTCGATGCGCCTCCAAAAAGGTCAATTGCAATAGCTCTATCTATATTCGATAACAGAAGCATGGTTTACCACAGAAAGTTGCAACTTTTAACGCCCAATACTTGCGGGCAGTAATATGTGCTTTTTCGGGTATGCGACCGTTTTTATTGACCATGTCGGACGTCACATTACCTAATGCCGGTCATGTGAAAACACATGAATTCCTTGTGGTAAGTGTCATATCCTGAATGCACAACCACACGAATAAATTTCAGGACTGGGCGATCGACATTTTCAATCTGTCATCATCAACACGATGCGAGCTATTTGTCGGAATGTGATACAGTGTCGTGGTGGTTACACAAGATTTTTTAACGATTGCTGACCGTGTGATGAACTGAACATTTGCCATTGAAAAATCTGGTTAAATCTGTGTGATTTTCAAAATCCGACCGAATTCCAGTTTGCGCATGCTCATTAGAGCACAACTGCGCCTACAGAATAATCTTTGAAACACCGTGTCGGCCTGATTACTGGGTAGTGTGCGCAAAATCGCGATCGGGCAAATATCTTGGGACATATCAAACAACGCTTTGGGGGGAACTTACTTTTGTTGCACTGTTTATTTCACAACCTGATTCAAAATCCATTTTAAGACAGCTTCAAAAATTCAGTTGGCTAACACTGGGCAGCAATATTCGTCTTTGACAAATGTCAGTAGGAAGGTCTGTATTATAATTACGCTTCAAATCAGAGACGCATTGAGTATGTAACGAAACACTAGTTACATTCACAATATTTATGAGTTGTATGTATATCCTTTTGGGGAATCAGGTACAACAGTTAAAAGGAATCCTTGGGAATTTTGAGTCCATCATGGGGGAGTTAGGCGAAGGTGAAAATTTGGGTGATAGGATGCCTCTGTCAGTCAAAAATCTCGTGAGAGATCAAAATGTCTTGAACAAGAAATTCAAGGACGACTTTGAAAACCTACGACTCGAAGCCCTCGGAAGATGTGGAGTGGGAAAGCTTATCACAAGGCGACAAGAGAAAACGGCAAGTGGCAATCAATGGTTTGCCTTCTGTATGTTTTGCTTGGCCTGGATGAAGCGAGACCGCGCTCAAAGGAACACGAGTCCATCTTGGACATTAAACTCGGTCGACAAACCTGCATGGAAGCGAGAAAACCTGATTCGTCATGTACTACCGAAGCCATAAAGAGTGCATGTGCCTTGTTTTCATCATTAGGACATCCAGCTGCAGGACTTTCTGAAGATTTCCGTGCATTCATCCTGGGGTCTGGTCGGAAATGCAGCTCCTACAGTATAAAGACAACCGATTCAATGTGATCGGCCATAACGCTGTAGCGTATGTGTATCAACATCATCATCAGATAGCCAAATTCCTTGACATCACTCATCATGACAATCAGCTTATTAAGCCAGTGAAAGGCGATGTAACATACCCAACATTGATGGCTCTCGTATGTGCTGTTGCCATTTTCCATACGTACATCACTGGTCCATCTCATCGTGTCGTGCTGCAGAACAAAAGTCGCCTCCACATATTGGGCATGAACCTCATCATATCCAACATCAAAACAGCCATGCTGAAGCTGAGCCAGGATCCGGAATGCTTCAGGATTCCATATTGTTGTATATCTAGAGAAATGGCACCACTGAAATCCCAGATGTTCAATGAGTGTATTGAAAATAAGCTGCCGCAGAAGGAATGTTTCAATCTAACTCCGGAGGACCTCTCACTTATTTCCACTGCAGGCATAGCCATATTAAATAAACAGTTACAACACCAACTACATGGAGGATCAGCTGAAGACACTGCAGATTTGAGGTCACAATCAACGACAGTCCCAAAGTCAAACTCGATCGGCGAAAGTCAGTTTGCTTTGCTTAAGTACCCAAGAAATTTCAAACCTAATGCCACAATCGCTCACATGGAATCCACCATTTTGTGGGCATACAACAAGACCGGGGAGTAACCCATTCATCACAGTGGTGTTTCATCATATGTACAAAAAAGTTCTCCCAGGTCCATACTTATGGCGGACAGTGTAAATCTGCCGAGGATGTGGATCAGCTTGTAGCAAGTTGCCAAACCGCCACAAAATTGACAACAGCGTTGAAGGCTCAAACATCTACAAGACAATCATTCAGCCATGCACAGTTGCACAAAATTCTTCTTCGGCCAGAAACAAAAGAAAATCAGCAATGAGAAATTAGCCATATGCATATGTAAAACATAGAGCCATCCACATTTTCAACCCCGTCCGTCCCAGATGCAGAGTTCCGAAAAATGCTTCTGTGCAGCTTCGACCCAGAAGATACATCCCAGTCTGTTATACGACGCAAACGAAGAGAAGCAATACCAGATATATGTGGCAAGAAAATTCGGCACAAGTGGAAGCTAAATACTGCAAACAGATGGTTCGAGGGAGAAGTATTGGGAGTGGCTGCGCCTGATGTGGAGCCAACATTTTCAAATGACGTGCATTCAAAATCCTTGGTGAGCTACATGTACATCATGTGGATGTGGACCACGACACCATCTACCACGTCTGTTTGGAGAAGGATTGGTATCGTTGGGAGCTGGATCTGGTAGAGGAGAATGATGATTAATTTATAGGCATGCGTCTTCATCGCCATCCACAAACACGGTGTAGGCTCGGGTCACCGGGTAACATCACTCATCACACACTACAATTCACATGTCAAACATCTCCACTGGCACTTGAAGTTTGTAAATTTCACAATAATTACACTGTAGCAACTGCGGTGACACAGATGTGGTGGAGGTACATTAATTTGATAGCAGCAGCCATGCTGAAACATGTTCAAACATAGCCCCAAGCAGCAATGAAGTGTTCCAAGTGTATCAGCAATAGTTTGAGGTGCGACCGAGTGAAATGATGCAATTCCCTACTTTGGGATCTATTTCTTCTTCATTGTCATGTTCAGTAACATACATAACCGTTTTCGCCATCAAAATACATTACTTGAAAATCTACCAATTGTGATTGGTCGATGGTGGTCATATTTATTTGGGGAACAACTTCAAATGAGGAGTTTCTGATATCTTGACCCATTTATCATACATGCCAACTATCGTGTCGATCATTTCAGCGGTAATTCCGCAGATGAATACCTTGAAAGGTTTTAGTGTCAATTCAAAATGACCGCCCGGGTTTTCAGCTAATCGGCTCGCACTTAGGATATTATACATTACATCTCATTGGCCCTAGTGACCAAGTCAAGTTTATGCTTCAACGGTGGTCAAAAAATATGGCGAAAAAATAAGAGCAGAATGATTCCATTCAATGGCTTCGAACCCTAAATATGTTATAACTAACACAATTTCTGTTCTGTTTGTCACATGTTCCTATTGAGTGATGTTGTGTCTCAATGTGACTATAAATATAAGAACTTAAAAAAAATCACAATACAATCAACTTTCAATGAAAACATCTTTTAATCACTTAAATTATTTTAAATCATACATACTGAATATAAGTCATTGCACAAGTATTCAGTTTTAACTCATGATATCCTACTGTCTTTCCAGGTTACTGCTGCACATAGACTGAATGCTGAATTTTTCGAATGAAACATGCTGAGATGTATATATGGGTATGTATATTTGACTTTTCCATCATTTTCACTGTATAACTCACAAATATATATACAGATATAATATATCTATGCATGTATGTATACATCTGACCAGAACAGGTCAGTCAGTTTATACTTATCGCCTTTCAATGCATGAAATTTATATTTATTATTACTTCAATTAGAAATAGTGCTTCAATTAAATACATAGTATTGCCCCCTGATATTGTGTTTCTTTTAACAACAAATATTGACAGACATGCTATACCACTATGTTAATCCTTATAGACACTTTACAATTGAGTAAGTTTTATTTCATTATCAATTCTCAGGTAAAAGTGTTATAAAATCAGCTATATATTCCTTGAATGGACCTGTGGAAGTGATCATGCTCTCGACAGCCTGAAGACAAACCATTATTGTAAAATATAATTTGACAAGCCTATACTGCCAAGCCCCTTCACTCAAACTTTCTCAAATTTGTTGATAAATATCACACACTCGCTGACAGAAAAGTACAATCCCTGTATGCATTGCATTTCGTAACTTGATATTCTGATCCACCTCGGCCTTGGGACCGTATCTTTGTGAATGTGCGGTATTCATGGGCTTGATATGAAACACACACAATCAAAGCATGACGAGCATAAAATGTTCTTTAGCTAAGTACTTGGAAAATCATTTTAAGAATAGTGATCAGTGATACACTTTAGTCATATCGTTGAACGCTTTTGTCTGCTTCTCTCCTGCAAGAAATATATTTTTATTTAGGAATGTATGGCTAGTATTATTTCAGCTCATTAGATCCATAAAAGACAGGAGGAACTTTTTGTATGGATGAAAAACTACTACTGACAAAATGAAGGAGGAGTAATAGTGAATGAATATTATTAAACGGTCAATTATTATTCCACAACATTTATTACTAATTCGATTTACAAATTCTTTTGAGGATTTCATTTAATAATGAGGTTCCGTGATTTGCAGATATTCATGTGATATTGCGGATTGAATTAACAGAGGATTTTTAACTTCCAACGGCCTTGGCCCAATGTCTGAAATGAGTATAAGTTACATACATATGTATATCTGTATATGAAATATGTGGATTTTAGTGAGTACGTATCATATCCAGTTTATCTTTGCCTCGTTAAATTTTTGGGAGAGATGGCTTCATTTATATTACAGAGTATTGGCCCCAGATGGTCAGGCCACTTGTGAATCTAGCTCAGATTTTTCAGTTTCTTTCATGGAGTCCCATGGCTCATTTTGGAGATGTTTTTCCCGAGTTTGTTGTTAAATAACATTTAGGAACATCAATCTAACTTATGGATGGGCAACAATGCGGCTAGTTCAAAGTTTTATTTCTATTTATGCACATTCAGTTTGGGCTATTTCACCTTCCATCTTGGATGGTCAAATATTCTCTTACTTTTTCAGGAACTCTTAAGACTGTAGAGCAATGGGGCCTCTGATGAGATGACTGATACCTGCTTCAGTGCACTACTACAGCCCTGGGGAAGAGTCAGACCTTGTATTTAAATGCTCAATAATATTTCACACGAGTAGTGTGACTAACGTCATAGGACCTACGAAGTAGGGTTTGATATGATTTAAGTGTGTACCTTGACCTAAGACTGACCATTTCCATGGTCGTAGGAAGCTTAAAATCAATCTAATGGATTTAATTTTATTATTTATCGAAGAAATAATTGACTATATCCTGTGTACAGCAGGTGGAGAGACTAAATTTTGACACTCGCGTCGTTCTTCTTGACGAAATCCATTCGGGCCGCCATTTTTGCATGGTTTAAGTCCATTGCGCATTGGTTTTGCGCATAGTTTGCGGGTTTCCGGTTTCGCGATCGACTAAATGCATGGATTAGTCCCTAAATTTCATCAAAAGTAGGTTAGCTCAGAACTTGCTGGTAACAGTCCCCTAATGCACGTTCATGCCAAAAATTAAGGTTCCCATATCAACGGTTCTCCTTATTTTGCCGACGAAAGGATTCGGATGGATTCACTCACTCACTCACTACCGGACAATTTACAGATGGTAGCCTACTTCCTAGGACTATTGTTCATTCGAATTACATGAGAATAGATAGTTCGCCACACTAAATATGTTGCCGCCTACGACGTGTGTTCAGCGCCAAAGACAAAATTGGAATGAAGAAATTTGATATGCTTCCGAGCTGGTAAAATCAGCTGATTTCTAACACTCTCACACTGGGCCAATGGAGGTAAACTACCTTTCCGTGTATTTACGTAATTTATATTGAGATCAAAACTGGTCACGCACGATCGTAATTGACCGCAAGCATTAGATAACAATGAGTAGCCTGCTGGCACACAACGCATACTCCTCAGCGAGCCAGTTAGTTATCTCTGTTAACACCATCATCTCTGCCACAAAAATACACAATAAGTCACCATCGTGACACCGCGCATGCGCAGATTAACGACATTTCTACTAGACAACAATCCAGTCGGACTCAACCCTACATCCCACACGACCCATTCGGGACACGGATGGTTCACCTCGACCCTGAAACGTCAACTCAAATGCCCTTTTTTCTACTGATCATGCATAATTTGACGGCATTTCCACTACACATTAGTTCAGACTTTCCCCAAGAAGTGCTTTAAAATGATACCTCGATTGATCCATTTGGACAATGGATGGTTCTCCTAGTCTCCAAAACTTCACCCAAAACTTGCCTGCGCACTGGATAGGAGCAACAGAACTTTTCAGCAAAAGTCAGTCAATGGCCTCGAGACCCCTCTCATCGTACTCTTCGGCGAGAGACAGAAACAATAAGGTGCCACTCTCCATACTGTACACCGTAAGAAAGATGCTGGACATAGTATATGTGGGAGACCCGACCTGTAGTACCTAAGGTATATCAAGGTATTTTCAAGCTTCATATTACGTACGGATTCGTGGACGCGATAACAACGTGCCGGCATTTGGTACCTGCACTGCTGGTTTGAATCCCACCAATGTCGTGGGGATTCACCTTCTCTCACTGCGTAAGCCATGCTTTGCTATGCCTATAACCTTGAAATTCCTGGGGTGTCTTCAAGATAGGATTGACCTCCGGGTATTCCCAAAGATTTCCGGACATTCCCGGTGATTCAGGCGATTCGACTGGAGTGTAAATTAATTTTGACGTGACTGGGGCGTACATTAACATTGGAGTGACGTGGAGCTCATTTCTGTCCGCGGAGGCATATCCCCGAAACCGGAAGTGACCGCATCACCGCTGGATATGACGGCCTCAACGAGGAGGAAGAACAAAGGTCACTTCCGGCCACGTGACCCGAACCGGCACTATAACGTGAACGGCCATGACCTAATGTAATGTAATGTAATGCTTTATTTAATTTTATGAGGATTACGCACAGTCACAAGACCAAGAGGCACTCTTCTCAGATAACATACATACAATTTATTTACATACAGAGAAAAACACAATAAACTGTTAAAAAAGAAGACTAAAAAAAATATTGATTTACCTACACAGGAAAAAAACGCGTCAGAGGCTGATGGGATTTTATATATTAAAGATAATACTTGTGTAGAAGTGGGTATTTCGTTACTTCATATAATTCTAGCTTTTCACAATGGGTCGAATAAATTTTATTTACACAACTGGTAAAGCACTGATCTGATCAGCTTCATCTGTCACCGGTTGAGATTGTTCGTGAGCATGAAACCATTTGGATGCTCCAATGAACTTTTGGACTATTCCAAAAAGACATATTTGTTTCATAATCAAAGTCAGAAGAGTCACACAATAAAAAAATTGACGGGTAATTTGGGCAGTCATAAATTAGAAGAGAGTGATGAACACCGGGACAGATCAAGATTGTAATCGAGGTGAGCAGTGGCTTTCTCAGAGCGGCGAACATAGGGCAACTCAAGAGGAAGTGGTAAGGGTCTTCATTGTTGTGCTTACAATAATGGCAGATAAAGCTTGGTAAGATGTTATACTTAAACAGATGACCATTTAAAGAACTAAAACCTAGCCTCATCCCAGACAGTAGGACTGAGGTATATCCGCAAAGAGAATTGTATATTTTAATAAGGTATGAAGGTTGGTTAGTAGAGACTTTGGCCTTAAACATAGATAATGAGGCTGCAGTTCGGACGGAAGCATGAAGAGAATTCCACTCTTTAGAAATTTTTGGGAAGAACGAATTTTGAAAACAAATGACACGACACCAAAATGTTCTATACTGGTCAGAATTCCGCAGATTATAATTTCTTTACATATCCAAAGATACTTTATTCGGACGTAAACGTTGAAAATATGCAGGTGCCTCACATTTTAATATTTTATAGAATAAAATAAGACGGTGCCTCTTTCTACGTTGAGAAAGTGTTTCCCAGCCTAATTCATTTAACAGTTTTAGATACGAAGTTCTTCGCATGGCACCAGTACATATAAATGCAGCCTGTCTTTGTATTTTTGTATTTTTTTCTGACAGAATTAGTCAACGTGCAGCCGTCAAACACATCATAATCAAGAAGAGGGGGGACAGTACTCTTGTATAAGCAATGCAAACATTTCCTATCAAGGATGTGTTTTGTTCTAGACATGACAGTTTTGGGGGGGATTTCGAGCAGATAGAATCGATATGTTCATCCCATTTCATGTTTTCTTGAAGAATTACTTCTAAATGCTTATAAGAGGTAACGTGTTTTATTTCTAAATTATCAAGATATAATTGAGCGTATGTTTGTTCATGCTTCAAGGATATATACAAGAATACTGTCTTCAGTGCATTGAACGCTACAAGCCACTGAGCTGCCCATCTGGACAGGTAGTCAAGGTCGTTGTTGATTCTCTGTTCTGCAATGTGTATATCAAGTACTGGTTCAAGGGGAGATGTATCGTCAGCGAATAAATTTATATTTGATTGAATGTCATCTTTGATGTGATTTACATATATGAGAAGTAGCAGCGGCCCAAGGACTGAACCATGAGGAACACCAGCATTGATATGATTAACTTTGGATTCAACACCATTTTGGACAACTTCAATTCTTCTATTTTCTAGGTAGCTTTTTATCCACTCGTACAGTGTTCCGCAAATGTCATTTTTTCTCAATTAAACAGAATGCCGTCGTGCCAAACTTTATCGAAGGCTTTGCTAACATCAAGGAAGACCGCGCATACATCATGGCCTTTATCAAGATACTGATAAATGGTGTAAATTATTTTAACCCTACCTGGCCTGGGGGGACATTATGTCCCCTACTTTCTGCGCTATCTCCGGAACGACGAAAAATAGAGTGCTGAAACTCCGGGACTTTATAGTTTATCATATTGGGGTCATTTTGAGACCCCCGGAGCAGAGGTTCATGGGTAAATTCAAGATGGCGGCCACGTGGGGTACCAGAAAAAAGCGATATTTTGGTCATATTTCTATTTCTTCAAAATCTATTTCATTTCACATGACATTAATATTTCCTAATTTATCATGCAGTTTCTGCGGAGAAATTGCATAAATAAAAAATTCCGAAAATCCGACCGAAAAATCGACCAAAAAATGCCGTTTTTGAAAATGACGTCACTGTGACGTCATTAAAGAGGTCATCTTGGATTTTTTTACATTTTTTGGTAGAGCTTGACCCAAGGGGTCAGCCCCCTAGCTCAAGGGATAAGAAAAATAATTAGGGGGGGGCCATTTCGGCCCCCCCCCCCAGGCCTGGACAGGTCCCAAAAAGCCCAGGCCAGATAGGGTTAACCATCTGATTTGACCTCCGACCTAAGTAGGTCAATGGTTATGTATTTCCCCTTTTAATACTACTCTGGTTCAAATATTTTTGACAGTCTATGATTGCATACATTCTTGACGGGTTAAAAATTAATCGCCTGTACCAATATTTGAATGGTAAACTTTGTTTTTCTTTATTTTGCATGAGCTTTTTCTGTTGACCGAAAGAGTTGACCTTACCCTTGTTTCATGCTTGCGCGCTCAATTTTTAAGGAAGTAAGGAACTAATTGCACTGCACATGCAATGTCATTATATTTAGTCATACAATTCTCAGCATTTTCCTAAATTCTCTGTAACAACAGCAACAAAAACAACACTCGTTTCACTAACCCATTAAAACACAATTAAATGTGTTGGAAAATAATCAAATCTGTCAACAGTTATATGGCGCATTTCTGCTTTACTAAGCTCTTTGAAAGAGCATATCGGCCTACAATAGTACAGAATATGTCGGCAATGTTGTTAACATCTTAATCCGTTAGCAACAATATCCATGATAAGTTTCTTTGACAAGTCCAGTCCTGATAATCGGCTTATTCGCAACGTCTCGTTGAACTGCGGTGGCAGTAATCGGACACCTTCGTAGATTTCTGCTCGGCAGTCCCAAATTGTAATCGGCATACAGCATAATCTCAAGTTAGCAGTACTGACCGATTATGAATCTTAAACAGGATATACATTATCTGTTCAATTGAAAAGATACCGGGAGACAATTTTCTCGAATAGGTACACACGCTAGCAAATACTATTGTACATACACATATAGACATGCATATACGCACACATGTATACAAGCTATCTTCAAATATAAGTCCCCAGCTATTAGAATAGAAAAATATATGTGACGTAATCAACTGACCCGCAGCGATACACCTATATTCAGTATGCCGAATAGGTTAAATCCTTTCAAATCGTGGACCAGATGTTTGGTAGAAAATTTCTCTGAGATTATTACAGTGAATTCGTTCCCAAAGAACTTTTCACAAAACGTAATCGGTAGTTCGTTCACAAGCGTACTTGTAAGATTTCAGACCTTCACATGAGACACCTACTTCAGAACTGTCCGTAATCCCCAACAAAAAAAAGCCGGAAAACTCGGATAACAAACTAAACAGACATTTTGAAACGTCAGTTGCTCTTTCCACTTTGTTTTAACCAATACGATTTTACATTAAAACCGAAGGTCATTATTTGTGTCTATTTGTGGAGCAATCCTTCATACAAGATGAACAAAGTAAACGCTTTAGACACCAGGAATGTAATCAACAACGTTCGTGTAACGAAAGAAATAACGAAGGTGGTTATACTATCTCCCATTCCTCATAGTCTCGGGCATTACACACTGTACAAGAAGGATCTTTAGGTGTACATTCTGGGCGAGACATTCTTCTGGAAGGAACCTGCATCATAAAGGAGGCGTCTCTCACCTGATTCATTCGCACAAGGTCGATCTCTTGGGTGTAAAATATCTCCACCCATATTAAACCGCTAACCTCAAACTTAATTCCGTTATACAGGCGAAAGAATGGGTTGTTTGGAGGAAGAGGCAGCAGGTTTTCTCGACAAAACTGGTCGGCGAAAGAACCGTTTTGCGTAAATACCAATGTGACTACGGTGTATGGTGCACTGTGATGCTTGTCAATGCAACAGAAATCGGCAAAATATAGATTACAATTTCCGGCCATATTCCGCACCAGATATCCTACATGTATAAGTAGGCGATGTTGACCAAATGGCGATGGTAACAGCGGAGTTTTGCGCTGGTTGTGGACGTTAGCTCGGAAAAACAAACCAAAGAGTTTCCCATTGATGGGGTTGTAAGGATCTCCGTGGTTGTCCTTCCTGGACGGACGCATGATACCAAACTGTTGTTTGAAGATGTCATCGAAATACTCCTTGGTTTGGTTACGATAGAGAAAGAAGGCCTCATTCATTCTGTATTTAGACGGACATGTCTCGATATGATCCAATGCTCGCCTATACAGACACACTGTCTTCATCTTGGGGCCCATGCCTACTAATTCTACTACATCCACAGGATCACCAACTGTCACAAATGGGAATTCTGTTATCCCTGTTTTCTCCGTGAAATGTACTGTCAGCAAAGCCTTGAGAACCTGGTTGCTATCACTTCGTACTGGGGACTGAAGGGAACACAGGCGGAACTCAGGACAAAATGAGAACATGGTCAATGGGAGCTGGAACTTGGTCCGTATTGTCGGCGGCGTTATGAGTATTGGTCGGTATATAGAGTTGCCCTCCGGTAAAAACTCTTTCACCACCAGCGTTATCACGACTGCTTGGGGCTTCTCTCTTTTGGTGCCGTAATCCACTCGGAATGACCTGCTTTCAGCTTGATATTGTATCTCTAACGAGTTCAGTTTATCACTCCATCTGAAGATTCCACGATTGGATGGTTGTTCTCCCATGTCTCGCTTTAAGACTCTGTATGTGGTGTAGTAATCAACCAAAGATCAAATAAACGAAATTTCGCACAGGATGTTTTATGAAGTCCAGAGTTAGATGGGTTACGATAATGAAAGTTTCATATCGTCAAGCTGTTGAATCAACACACAATAGGACTTATCCAGCTGATAATGCACTCCGGTGTGTGATATACAAACCAGACTTGATACCCTTACGTTACCATGACCGAGAAATAGAATATTTATGAAGTTATACACATACTACAAGACGTCAGGTTGGGTTCCGCATTGTAAATGGTCGATAATTATAGTGTTACAGCATGTTTGTCCACAAAATCCACCTCTACATTTTTACTTGTTCGAACTCGTATTCCTGTTTGGCATGGATTATACGATACCCGTTCAATCGCTGCAGAGATACATAAACGACGTATTCTTTATGGTGACCATGTATACATGATGACCTAAATTAGCTGAAAACGAAGCGTGAATAGTAGTAGGGAAAGAGGAAATTATGTCGCATTGAGAACATGAGGGTGGAAATGGGGAGGGAATTGGGGCGGGAGTGACGTCACAACCAGGGAGAAATGAGGTTGGAAATGTGGTGGAGGAAGAAATGAGGCTGGAAATGTGGTGGAGGGAGAGATGGGGTTGTAAATGTGGTGGAGGGAGAAATGAGGCTGGGAATAAGGAGGGAGTTTGAGAGTAGAAATGCGGTGGAGGGATGACGTCATGGATGAGGTCGCTTCCGATCTAAACCACTCCAGTCGTCCGCTACATACCGAGAGATTCAATGTGACACCTCGCACAATCCATCTGGACCAAGGATGGCTCCTATCTCGCCAAAATACCTGGGCTCCCCTGAACTGTCCTGCCACTGCCGGACTGCGCATGCGCAGAATTACGTGAACAGACAAGATCAGTACTCCAATCGGACTTGACGGGACTTCCAATAAAAACCACGCCGGTCTGACTCTCCCCCACGAAAGCTTCAAACTGATACCCCACACGGCCCATTTTTGACCCATTACCTCAAAACGTCCATTCAAATGCCCTTTTCCCACTACAGTACATGCCGGAGATATTCTTACGTAAAACGCGTGTTGATCGCGCTGAAAACGCTACTATTTTAAGACTCTGTTTTTCATCAAAACGCGACGAGGCGCACCTCCATGGGACAGAGTTTAATCCATTATATTTGACGCGATCAGGTGCGATCGTGGCGCGCTTAGACGCGATTAAGGAAAACACAGTCGCGTCGAAATATTTCTGTTGTGGCAGTGTAGCACTGGAGAACACACCCACGCGCTCGAAGATTTGCATAATCGCGCTTTTTATCCATATATATATGTAGATAAATCCCGAAACGACTGGGCGAAAGTCAGTCTGACGAGAAGACCACACACGCATTCGTTTCGTCCACAGCTCAAATGTGATGCGCGGTTGGTCTTGCTTCACATTACGGATACACAAGTTTGCCTACCAGTTTCATGGATTCTCCGATGACGGCTTTGCTCAGATCGGCATACCGTCGGCGACGGGTGATGATGACGAAAACAGGCCTTGCGGACGAATTCCATTACTTGGTACACCTGGGTGATGTCCAAGCCGTGACTTATACACCAGCGTAGAAAGAAGGTCCTGAGGAATATTTTCGCTCCGAACATGCTGTCAATGAGCATTCGACGCGGTTGTGTGAAGAAGTTGTTGGCTTCAGCGTATGCGCGCATATGGCCCCCTATGTCATCTCGGTGTTTTTGAAAATGGGTGAACATTCTGTAAATGTGTTTTCAGGTGCTCGGGGACATGGATGTCGCATTTGATGAAACCGAAGAGCTGGTACGTAGGGGCGGCATCAAGAAGTAGCTGGGGGGGTCCGGATCCAATGGTCATCCAATTGTCGCATGTGGGTGCTTGTGATGAACTGTCGCCCGGGGTCTTTCATGGCATGAAACTCACATTCACACACCTCGTAGTAATCGTATCCCAAGCTCTCGATGTAGTCACGGTTCTTCTGCGCCTCGTCTCGGAGGGCCTGGGGGTTGAGTCCTCGCCGGTCACTGTAGCGGTGGTGGTCGAGGACGTCGATCATGAGGTCACATTAATGACCGTGCCAATAGTACCCATGGAATTGAAAGACGATTGACCGTTGACTGATAAGGACAAAGCCGTCTACGGGAAGGCGTCGATCTAGGATTCGCTTCTCGGTGCTGTTGATTTGAAGACGGATGGTGATGCCGAAGGAGTGCCCAATCCAATCGAGCCAGTATTGTGCCAGACGTGTACGGGACCGTTGTGCCTTGAAATGATCACCTTTGGGAATCCACCGTGAGTAATGCCCTGACGGCATCGGTTGGGCCATGCAGGAGAGGTACAGGGCGTTAGCGTCAAACCCAATGACAGTTAACACTTTTCCTCCTCGATTGTTTCACAGACCTTGTTCATGGAAGCGGTGAAATATCAGACTCGGGCCACCCACGATGTTCTGCTTGAGGCACGTGCGCATGTCGGCTTCCTTTTGATCGATGAAGGAGCAGAACGTGGCCAGATCGTGAAACAGAGGGTGCGCTCCACACCTAAATGATGTGCGGCTAAAAACAGGTAAGGGTTCGGGTCTTCGGCCATAAATAGATGTAAAATCATTAACAAAAACCCTTTAAAAGTATATATTTTCTGAATGGGCACACTCATGCCAATATTTCTGGAGACAATTTAGCTATTGAAATTGAAAATGAAAGGCGTGCAATCCTCCTTAAACCTGCTTCCACTTTTCTGAAAAATTCCATAAAATGTATAAAAATGTGTCAACTTCGACCCACAACCTAGAGAAAACGTACGAAATTAATTTTTTATGCGTGTTAAAGTGTTTCCCATCCAACGGACAATTTAAAATGGCGAAAAAACAGGGGGTCGACCTACTCGTTTTTTGTAAAATAAACGAATCAACATTTTCGCTCTCCGAAAAAGTGCGGATTTTGGCCTGCCAGATATTCATTTCCGGACACGATCAACTCTGTCGTGGCGCGTAGGTGCGATGAACAAGCAATTGTTATATCCTCGTTTGAAGAAATGGTTACGTCCAGCAGAGTGATACTATAGATATCAGCTAGTAGAAATACAAGCGTCTAGTCCGTCATTCATAATTCAGCCGTCGTCCATTAAAGAATATCCGCGTCCATAATCCAAAGACCTATTCCATATCCATATAACAGTATTAGCACCAAATTCAAAAAAGACAATCTTAGTATACATAAACATAGGCTAGTTTCCTGCAAGAGAGAAGCGGTCAACAGTTTTCAATGATGCCGACAAGACATCATGATGTTCCAAAAATATAAAATCCGTATTGCTGATCAGTATTCTTAATCCATAATAATCGTTCTAAAGTCGTTATCTAGAGAATGGTGTATCTCAGTCACGCTTTGATTGTGCCTGTTCATATGAGCACCATGAGGATCTTGAAGTACATGGGTTCATACGGCCCCTAGTCCCGGGTTAAGCGGAATTAGACACAAGTTACGAAACGTAACGCCATAGATCTTGCACGCTACGTTCGTATTTTGCTATCAGCATGCGATATGTCTCGCCAAATTTGAGAAACTTTGAGTGGAGGCGCTTGGAGGAATAGCCCTGTTTTATAAGTTTCTGCAACAATGTTTTGTGACGTTGATTGAAATCGTCACAATTAACACAGGATCTAGCAAATGCTACTAGGCGAGATATGTATACGCCATATGCAGGTCCCACTGGAATATTACTGTCCAGAAAGGGATAGTTTACGATGTCGAAAGAGAATGCCCGCTTCATTTTTGTAGAGATATAGATCTAAATATGATGTGCCTGTAGGGCTATCTGTAGTTTTCTTCAAATCCAGTGAAGGTGGATATATATCCTTCACTGCGTCATTTATATAACGATTATCCACAGCGAGAAGAAACGGCAGGAAGAATTACCATGCTGTCTAAAACGGGCGACCTTCCTTATTATGAAATTAGGAAGGGAACACTTTGTGCGAAACCGTGGCAAGTGTGGAGTGCACCCATAAAGGATACGGTGTTTCTCAGAATTTCTGTTCTCAAGGCTATGTCAATCTGGGAGTGTTTGTGATTTTTTTGGTATGCGACACTCGCTTGTAGTATGCAGTTTTATGGGATACCGCATCAATCACTTTCCCCCTACCCCATCTTTCTTTTCATAATAAGGACGTAACGGTCATAATGTTTCGTAATAAATCGCTTTACAGAAGCCGGTTTTCCCGTCATTTTGGGCGAATAGGTACGACATGTTTACGAATAATTACGACTGTTCGAGATGCAGTTACGAAGAAGTACGATACTTTTACGACAGTTAGCGATATTCGCACCCAAATTGAGGCGATTGAGGCGATTCAATGCGATACAGTTGCTAATATCTGCGATGTATTTGCGAACGTTTGGGAAGTGCATACGACTAGTTGCCATGATTTCACGATGTCTTGCGGATATGTACGAAGGTTTTACGACGTTTTTACGACGTCTTTATGACCCCCTATTTATATGGGACTGTACATAGAAACAATTGTGTCATGACTGTGGTAAATTTGTTGTTAAAACGTGGTAAAACATTGTATAAAAGTAGCAAACTCCTCGTTTATGGCAACGATTATTCTTCACTAGTCGTTAAATTCGCAACGGTGTCGTAACTTAATCGTAAGTCATCGTAAATTAGTTCTACAAGAATCGCAACTAGCTATCGCAACTTTTCGCAAATAATCGCAATATATTTGGCGATTTTGTCGTAAAGTAAGTGCGACTTTCGTATATTTGTCGATGTTTACGATTACTTCGTATACCATCGTTTCCTGTCGTAAGTTATCGTAAATATTCGTATTTATTTTTCAGTTGACGATTATTAACGGAACTGTCACCAACAAGGCGATTGAATTACGACTTAATTACGATGCATTACCACGTAGTTACGACCACTCACGGTTGTTTACAATAAAATTACGAATGTTTGCAATTAAGGCAAAATCGCATTGCTTGGCGAAATTTGGTAACATATTGAAATTGGCGCGGTGATGAAGCCGAGGTGAAGATTTTCTTACGAATTGAAGCGATGGCTTACGAATCATGGCGAATGTCTTTGCGACTAGCTCGCGAGTAATTACCAATACTTACGATCTTAGATCGGCAAACTTCGTAAAGTTCGCTTAAGTGGGACTGGGACTTTACGCTGTGTGACATGGCTTCGCCTGAAATTCGAGAAAGTGAAAATAGTTTTCAGATTATATAAGTAGCGATGACTTAATGATCCGTCATTGTTGCAGTTAGGCAATGGTGTTGAGAAAAAACCCCGCATCCAGTAGTTATTCCATTTCAATGTCTATCTTAAACTAGAAGCGAATATTCTAGTATTCTGATCGAACGTACATCCAATGAGAATGTTTTGTTTAACAGCAGCGGTCTGTATGAACTCACGGGCCTGCAGATTGGAGGTGGGGGAAGGGCCAATGAGTCTAGCCAAGTAATGTTTAACAGCAGTGCGGTTCATCAACTTACTCGTCTATGCATTTGTAGAAAAGTGAGTCAATCGCCGGCCTAAACTCGAAGTGAATATTGGAGGAGGAGTATAAAAAAATCTGGATTAATCCAGTTCTTCTAAAAATAGATACGTTTTATTCCACGTCTTATTGGTAGGTGAAATAGGTCATTCGGTAAAGTCCGTGGGTGGATTGCCAATCGGCGATCTGAGAATTTGGTACGTAGGTGTGATGAGATTCATAAGTCACCTCAGTAGTAGGGAGCGAGGATATCCAGCCCCCTTTTCCAGGGAGGTAACTCTTTGTTCCCCTTTTTCCACCAGGGGGCGCTGTCCCGTATGACGTCACTTCCGGTCTGGGTGAATGGAGCGTGACCTCTGTATGACGTCACTTCCTGTTTGGGTGAATGGGGCGTGACTTGTGAGGATGATAGGACATGTACTGACATGTCTGTGGGGATGTCGTTCATCTCCGTGTCTTTTCGGTGAGCGGAGCATGTACTGGGGTTTTCCCCCACAATGTCGTTCACCTCCGTATTTCTTCGGTCAGGTCCGTGGGAGCTTGTACTGATCTGTCTGTGGGGTGTTTCCCACAATGTCGTTCACCTCCGTGTCTATTCGGTGAGGTCCGTGAAGATGTGGTGGAAGGTACCGAGAGATGTGACGAAGGTGTGCGAAGAGACACGGAGAATACCGAAGAGGCCCGGCGAGTTCGTTGAAGTCCGTGAAGATGTGCCGGAGGTTACCGAAAAGACCCACAGGTGACCGGAGAGTGGCGGAGGTGAGCGGAAATACCCGAATTTGATCACCGGAGAGTGCCGGAGGGTACCGAAAAGACCCGAAGGTGACCGGAGAGTGCCGGAGGTGACCGAAAATACCCGAATGTCATCACCGGAGAGTGCCGGAGGGTACCGAAAAGACCCGGAGAATACCGAAAAGACACACGGAGAATACCGAAAACACCGGAATGTCACGAAAAAACGTATAAAAGTGAAAAATTTTAGTGTTTTGCTGCATTCATTGGACTGCCAAACGGAGCTATCTCACCTGACTACCTGACCAGCCTGCCTGACCAGCCTACCAGCCTGAACCACTCTGACGACAGGAGCTACTTACCGGGGCCTCACTGGAGCATGAGACGTGGAGAAGATTTTCATTTTACCAGTGGAACTTCACCAGCCTATCTCACCATAGCAGCTACTGACCAGCCTGAGCCCACAGTCATGGAGTCATCCCACCGAGCTAAGCTTCTACTGCACCGTGTTCGCCTCATTGATGAGATGCAGCATGTGGCCGAACTATGTGATCTGCTTATGGTGGAAAACATAATCCTTAAACCCGGTGTCGAAGATATCATGGCGCAGAAGACCACTTCACGACAAAACAGAGCCCTCATCGACGATCTGCTGCGCCGTGGACCCTTAGCATTTCAAGCCTTCGTGGAGGCGCTGAAGAAGACGGGAAATGAAGGAATAGCAGATTTACTTCAAGCCCAGGATTCAGAAGATAATATCTTAGTCATGGACATCGCCGAAGAGCGTACAGCTACCAAACGTACGCACCAAGAGTCCGGTCTACCTGCCAAACCCGGTCCACCTACCAAACGTCCCCGACTAACACCTTTAGAAATACCTCAGCAAGTGCTTCAGCCAGTGCCCCGGCAAGTGCCTGAGCAATGAAGGAAGAGGTGCTACTTCCTATGTCTGTGCAGGAGATCAATGACATTATCCAGCAGGCCTACCAGGCGGCCCAGACGAACACTTGGGAGCTCTCTCCCTATTTAACTGTGAGTGTCAAAGAAGAGGAAGTGCATTTTAACGCACCGGCCTGGGACGACAAACCACCTAAGCATATCGCCTTGACGTTGGACACCTGGATAAGAGTACAGGCCATTTATTACGCCGTCGATGCGGTCATTGACCACCAGGGGAGCGACGAAGCGAAATTTTATGTTGGTGACGACATCTTTCTCACCTGTTCTACGTTCAACAACATGCTGCTGGTGCATATTCGCAAATGGAAGTTGAGGGCGGATACGCAAAAGCGTATTCCTTTATCTCAGGGTGTCACCCTGATCTCAGGGTGTCACCCTGAAAATACCTGCGTGGCGGAAGCTGGAGAGTCTCACAGCTGAAATTCATGAAGTCCTATCTGACCAGGTGCCTCAGTATATTTATAAGAAGTACATCGACACATTCCTGGATCATCTCAGACCCCGCATTCGACACTTGCGTATTCAGCAATGTGCAGGCTGTGGGAACAAGAACGGGCTCTTCAACACGCATACGTGTGTGGACAATAGTATACCATCAGACGCGCTCATCACTGGGGCACTACAGGACGTGAACGAGGTGCAAATTGCCGAGGCATTGGAAGCTGCCTGTCCACCCAGAATTCCACGTGAACAGATTGCCACCCTCATCTACGTGCACCAGGGACAGAAAGACGATGACGAGTTCAAACAATTCTTGTTGCATAAATATTGAACATTTCACACAAGTCTTGTTGCATAAACATTCAGACATCACCATATTCCTACATTCTATGTTCATTCTATGTTCATTTTACGTTCATTTAAGCGCCTTGATAGCGTATAATTGTATTAAACAAATTCAACACCAAGAGTCTACTGTGGTGAAGACCTTGTGTTCATTCTACTGTTAATAAAAATAGTAGAAATTCAAAATGTGTGTTAGTGTTCATTCTTTGCAAAGATAATTGTATTAAAAAAATTCAACACTAAGAGTCTACTGTGGTGAAGACCTTATGTTTTCATACTGGTGAGGGAGCTGGTGTTTTTTGTGCTTTTAGTTAGAAAGTTTCCCCCCTTTCGGGAGTAAATAATTGGCCCTAAAAAGGGCCTTTGGAAAGAAAAGCGTCATCACACTGTTACGGGCGGAAAAAATTTTCACGCCTTACACCCACGCCCGACACACAGGACACCGTATCTTCAAATGAAGCTCCTCTGTCTCGGCGCACTGGCACGTCCCCCTATACATGTCAGGGATAGCAAGCATACGCCACATAGGCACAGGTGACCGCAAGGGGAAAAGGCGTACATCGTGTCTTCGTCTTGACACACGGTACAGGTGGATCTTTGCTGTTCCTTAGTCAGTTGTACACGTAGTTTAGACTTGTCCTCTTCTAATTCATCAATCTGTTCGTTCAGGCGGACGATCTCTGCTAGAGGTGGTGGTGGTGTTGTCATTCCTGTTGCAGTAGCCGGCGTTGTGGCAGGCGTCGTTGTGGTAGCCGCTGTAGTTGCTGGGGGTCTACTACTGTTTAACCACTCCACCGCTGGTACATCTTCATCGTCTGTTGCTTCATCATCATCATCCTCTTCTCCCATAGCGTCCCTTATTTCTCTATCTTGTTGTGCGCCTCTCCGTCTCAAAGCTTCAGCAATATGAGCTTCATGAACATGCTGCAAGCTCGTAATGATTGTAACATGTTCGTTGTCTTCTCCACTTGGGCGAATCCGTTCTCTATGTTCTCTAGGATCTTGTTGGTTCATCGTGTTGAATAGCGTCCGTCTAGTAGGATTAGCCATGATGCATGGATAGCAGACGAGATACTGCGCGCTTTTTATAGTCTAACCGTAGAGCGCCCGGATGAGCGCGCGGACGTCATCGAAATCTTCCCATCGAAACATTGTGCTTGCTCAGGCCCGCTGAAATTTTGTGTTTCTTTTCCATCTTCAAACCGGTCTCATTTTGCAATAAATGCGAGTTGACGTGTAAAACTTATTTCAACTTGAACTTTGGGAACTTATAGTGTATCGTTGAAAAATTCAGAAGGCTAGCGGCAGGCTAACCCTATATTTTTAATGATTTTGTCGATTTTAGACCCGTATGGTTATGGGAGTGGTGGTGTGGAAAACCCGGTAAATTTGAAATAAATCGGTTTACCTCCGTAAAAACACTTTAGGTGTGTTCCTCACATCCTTATAATGTCACCCTGAAAATTGGAGCGGGTTTATCGAAGAAAAAGTAGGAATTTTTGTCCTATCACTCTTGCTACGGTAACACAGCCATTGACACGCATAGCTGTACACACATTCGGCTCCATACTGTATAGCGCTGTGATACGGGCGCGGACGTCAGCGAAATCTTCCCATCGAAACATTGTGCTTGCTCAGGCCCGCTGAAATTTTGTGTTTCTTTTCCATCTTCAAACCGATCTCATTTTGCAATAAATGCGAGTTGACGTGTAAAACTTATTTCAACTTGAACTTTGGGAACTTATAGTGTATCGTTGAAAAATTCAGAAGGCTAGCGGCGGGCTAACCCTATATTTTTAATGATTTTGTCGATTTTAGACCCGTATGGTTATGGGAGTGGTGGTGTGGAAAACCCGGTAAATTTGAAATAAATCGGCTTACCTGCGTAAAAACACTTTAGGTGTGTTCCTCACATCCTTATAATGTCACCCTGAAAATTGGAGCGGGTTTATCGAAAGAAAAGTATGAATTTTTGTCCTACCACTCTTGCTACGGTAACACAGCCATTGACACGCATAGCTGTACTCACATTCGCCTCCAGACTGTATAGTGCTGTGTTACCGTAGCAAGAGTGATAGGACAAAAATTCCTACTTTTTCTTCGATAAACCCGCTCCAATTTTCAGGGTGACATTATAAGGATGTGAGGAACACACCTAAAGTGTTTTTACGGAGGTAAACCGATTTATTTCAAATTTACCGGGTTTTCCACACCACCACTCCCATAACCATACGGGTCTAAAATCGACAAAATCATTAAAAATATAGGGTTAGCCTGCCGCCAGCCTTCTGAATTTTTCAACGATACACTATAAGTTCCCAAAGTTCAAGTTGAAATAAGTTTTACACGTCAACTCGCATTTATTGCAAAATGAGACCGGTTTAAAGATGGAAAAGAAACACAAAATTTCAGCGGGCCTGAGCAAGAACAATGTTTCGATGGGAAGATTTCGCTGACGTCCGCGCGCTAATACGGGCACTCTACGGTTAGACTATAAAAAGCGCGCAGTGTCCATCCATTCATTTTGAACTACATCATGGCTCAACACATGGATATTGATGGAGCGCACAATATTATTAACGAGTCATGGCTTGACAACATATTAGAAGAGCTATTCAAAGATGGTGAACAAGAAAACCAACCGGTAGAGGGCGGCGAGACTTTCATCCCAGTTTCACAACAAAAGCGACAGTATCTTAACCATGTTACGGGTGAATTCATCGATATGGAAGACGACAAAGAAGGAGAAGGAGAGGCAGCGGATGGAGATGTCACCGCCAATAGTACTCCCCAACACGAACGGTTTGAACGAGTCCTACAAGATGTGGTCAAACAACATCAAGAACAAGCCCAAGACCAAGAAGCTGAACCGGTACAAGACGTTTATGGATCAATATAGGGGTAGTACACCACCAGCACCACTACCAGCAGCGCCAGCACCCACACCGCCATCATCACCTCAGCAGGAAGAGGAAGTGTTGGCCAGTGTCCCTAAGGCATTCAAGACCAAGGCTCGTTTATTGTTGGACCGAGTGAAACAGAATCCCGATATGGGTTGGAGCGATCAGGGGGAACTGCTTATTCGAAACCGAGTGGTGCCGGGGTCTCATATCACCGATTTGATCAACGATACGGTACGCTCTCCCAAACACTCTAATCCACCGGGCTGGGAAGCCTTTGCTCAGGGGTTGAAAGACACACACACCCCTCAAGAATTGGTGGGGAATCCTAACCGTTGGGCCTTTATACAGCGCACCCAGCACTCGCCGAGTAGACCACCACCACCACCACCCTCTTCTTGGGAACCGGAGTCACCCCCCAAAACACCACAACGACGGGCACCTAGTTCGTCACCCCTTTTACCACGCCACGCCGTGCAACCACCAAGATCTAAGTCACCGCGACGATCTCGACGCCGAGGTCACCCGCCCAAGGGCTGGGAGCCCTATTAAAGCCAGGTGCAGAAGCAAGAAAGCTCAGTCGTCATGTTTTACCTCACGTTGCCCAGTAACAGTTCGCTCGATGTGTTTCCTGACAACACCTTGGCCAAGTACGTGACCCAATTACCGCAACCGTTGCATTTACCTGGACGGTGGGAATGTGGACTGGTGGATATTCAATACCCTTACTCGTGGTACAACGTGCGAGGCAAGGAAGTATGGTACGAAGTGACCTACGAAGGCAAAGTAAACCGACTCTCCCCGAAGGCCAATACGATACCCCCAAGGCGTTCATAGAGGGTCTGACCACATTGTTGAATTATATGTCTCTACGGAAGGTGACGAATAGTTCAAGACCCGTCAAAGCCTTTCTCTTCAAGAATCACGTGATCTTCGATGTCAACGCACACAACGACAAGGCCTGTATCCTGCTCAGCCCCAACGTGGACGTGGAACTCAGTCCTAGGCTACAGCAAATGTTAGGTCTCCCTTACGACATCTACGCGGGTCCCACCACCGACAACGGTGACGTTGTGATGGATATGAAAGTGGGTATGTACGGACTCTACGTCTATTCGGACGCAGTGGACAGCCATATTGTGGGCGATGTGAACACACCTCTGTTACGGGTGGTGCCCATTAAAAAGAAGTATGGCGATCAAGTCACCCAGAGTTTCAACCACTTACTCTACCTGCCCGTACGACACACCGATATCAACACGATCACGGTGGATATAAGAGATGACACGGGACACCCGGTCGCATTCGAACGAGGGAAAGTGATGCTGACACTTCATTTCCGACAAGCACGTTCTCCTCACTTCGTATAATGTACGTGCCTTACCAGTGCCATACGGCCAGCTATGCCAACTACTACAAGAAACAAACGGGAGGTAGCTTGCCCATCTTTAGCGGTGCACGCATGCAACGAGGTCACGGGTTGGGTAACATACTGGGCAGCATCGTCAAAACGTTCTTGCCCTTGGTGACACGGGGAGTAAAAGCGGTGGGTAAACAAGCGGTACGCAGTGGACTGCGCGTGGCCGGTGATGTCTTGAGAGGCACGGCACCCCGACAAGCCTTGAAACGACGGGCCCAAGAAGCAGGCAGCGTCTTGATCGCCAAAGCCCTTAAAAGACAACCACGGGCACAGCGAAGAGTCATTCGACGACCGACACACCGACGACGCACACTCCGGAAGAAGAAGAAGGGTAAGAGAGACATCTTCGCAAAATGGCATTCATTCACTCCGAGTCGTGTCCGTCCACCAACAGTGAATTGGATTTGTGGACTATTCCACCCACACAGACCAGTGTCGCCGAAGGACGTTGGGTAGAACATCGACCCCTGGCTAGCCTGACGGGTACGGGACCACTGGAATTTACCATTGAAACAAAGATACGGCCTACCTGGATTTAGCCCACACGTACTTGTACGTGAAAGCCAAAATAGTGGACAGAGCCGGGGACCCCATCGGGAACGATGCGGTGGTAAGCCCGGTGAATCTTTGGCTGCACTCCTTGTTCCAACAGGTGGATATCAGTCTGAACGATAAACTCATCAGTACGTCCACCAGTACGTACCCGTACGGAGCCTACATCGAGACGCTGTTGTCGTACGGAGAAGATGCCAAAAAAAAACACTTGCAAGCCTCGCTGTACTACAGGGATACGCCCGTAGCCATGGATGCCGTCACCGTTGCCAATAATGGGTTCGGCCATCGCAGGCAGTTTACAACCACTAGCCGGTCCGTCGATATGATGGGACGACTGCACGCCGATCTGTTCCTGCAAGACCGCTACATGATGAACGGTGTATCCATCAAGATCAAGTTGATCCGTTCCGCACCCACGTTCGCCTTGATGGCCGATGGAAATGCTCCCAATTACAAGATCGTCATAGAAGATGCAGCCCTGTTTGTCCGTACGGTGGATTTGCAACAGGGCGTGTTGCTGAGTCACATGGAAGCCTTATCGAAAAAACCAGCCCTGCGCCCCATCCGACGCGTACAGACCAAGGTGTTCTCTGTGCCAGCAGGTACGATGATGGCCAATCGTGAAAATTTTTTCTAGGGGATCTCCCTAAACGTCTTACCCTGGCGTGTGTGACCAACACCAGTTTTAATGGACAGTGGAGTGAGAATCCGTTCCACTTTCAACATTTCAACCTCAACTTTTTGGCACTGCACGTGGCCGGCCATCAAATTCCAGCTCGTCCGTTACAACCCGATTTTGGTAACCATCACTATGTGCGGAGCTACCTGAACCTGTTTACAGCCACAGGACAAAACAATCAGGATGAAGGAAATACCATCACTCGACGAGACTTTAGCCGTGGGTACACTTTGTTCGCCTTCGACCTCACCCCAACCTTGGAACACGATCATCAACTGGCCTTGCTCAAGAAAGGAAACTTACGGTTGGAACTGCGTTTCTCGGTAGCTCTAGCCCATACCATTAACGTGATTTGCTACGCCGAGTTTGATAACGTCATCACCGTGGATCAGCAAAGAAACGTCCTGTGTGACTACGCCAGCTAGAGTCATGAATACAGAGCAGCTGATGGGCATACTCCAGCGAGATCCTCGGGTACCCTTTCGAGGTGTGTTTCCACGCAATGTGTTTCCCACCACCCCCACCACCCCAGCAGCCTACATCCTGAATACAGACCCTGGTACTCGACCCGGTGAACATTGGGTGGCTGTGTACGTGGACACCCTGGGCCAGGGCGAATACTTTG